>APFE031081657.1:15124-33030 GCA_000404065.3 Pinus taeda | reverse complement strand
AACACCTCTGCAATACAGTTGGCCAAGAACCCAAAGTTCCATGATCGTACAAAGCACATCAATACTAAATATCATCTGATCCGACATCATGTTGAGGCCAAAACAATCTATCTCTGTCATTTTTCCACAAATGAGAAAATTGCAGACATCTTCACCAAAGCGCTTGGAAGAGAAAAGCTTGAAAGATTCAGAACGATGCTTGGACTCACCAACATCCCTTCAGATTAAGGGGGGGAATATTGACACCTAATCTTCTAGAATGTGAACAGTCATCAAGAAGATGAACTGATCAGTCACATTCATGTGTATATAACAATAGCTATCTAATGAAATAAGAGTATCAGTTTTTCTGGAGTTACTCCTGGCCTGACAGCCTTGACCTTGACCAAATGATACTTTTGTCTTGAAGGCATGCTCCAATGAGGAGTTTGCTACTCTATTCAGTCTATGTTCATGAGAATTCAATGATGCATTAAGCTCATCCACTAAGAATAGTGAGAGATCCTTTGTCTCTTCTATGGCCACAATAATGGCCTCAAACCTTGTTGGCAAACTTCTGAAAACTTTCTCAACTATTCTTCTTTTCTCATGTGTCTCACCATGAGACTTGATTTGAGTAAACAACCCACTTACAGGTGTAAGAAATGAGTCTATATTCTCAGACTCTTTCATACAAAGTGTTTCAAAATCTCTCCTCAACATTTGTAGCTTTGCTGTCTTGACTTTTGCCATGCCTTGGTAGGCTGTCTAAAGGATGTCCCATGCTTGATTGGACTTTGTTGCTGCTGCAACCCTTGGGAAAATAATTTCATGAACTGCTTGAAAAATAAAAAACAAGGCTTTTGAATCCTTCTTCATGTTGCCCCTTAACACATCTTTTTCTTGTTGAGATAAGGCATTGTATGTTGCTTCATCTGCTGGTTCTTGAAAACCATTCTCCATCAAATTCTCCACCAAATCCCAAATGTCTTGAGAAGAAAACAGGGCCTTCATTGTAATAGCCCAATAATCATAATTTTTGCCATTAAACTAAGGTATTTGAGGATTAGTGAAGCTTGTGCTTGCAGTTTCCATTTCTGAGTGTAAAAAAACTTTCTACGTGCTGGTAAATATGCTAAAAATAATCTACCCTCAAAACAATTCTTACTGCTAGTAAAAACACTTGTTTTTACACTAACAATATTTAACCCCCTCTCATACCATGTTAGAAATATTTAGGAAATTTAATTTTGGCAGAGGGCGAAGAGTTAAGGTTTTTGTGAAGCTACTTTCGCCCATCTAGCTTCGACACAATGGATCTGATTTCGCCTAGCTACCTTCGCGCAGCTCTCTTCATGCAACGCGAGCTTCGACACAACAGATCTAATTTTGCCCAGCTACCTTCGCATAGCTCTCTTCGTGCAACGCGAATACACAGACTCAAAGATAACCAAGATAAGGTTGGAGAAACACAATAAATCCTTAGTATTGAATTCTAAAACATGAAAATACATTCACATGAGGCTGTGATTCATTCACCAAGTAAAAACTAAGGTTTATACTGATTTACATTTACGCTGAGTAACACAGTGAAACACAATAACTGTTGTTTTCAGGCACCCACCAAAATTTGCTGCACCATTTTATACACAGACTCAAAGATAAACAAGATAAGATTGGAGCAACACAATAAAAACTTAGTATAGTAAAACACAATAACTTTTGTTTTCACACATCCACCAAAATTTTCTCCACCTCTTTTTTTCTCTTACCTCTTACTCTCTAACCTATTACAAAATGACTCTTACATTCATATATATAACTCAACATACAATTTTACATTTAATTCATGACACAGCGAAATTAATATAATGTTGTTGTTGAATGTGATCACAATCGCCCACTTGTTTCTGAAGTGTGGGGCAATATTTGCTTAATAATTTCTTGCCCATATGTATTTACGAAAGTACATTGATTGCTTTAAATTTCTTGTTGTGTTTCACAATCAACAAAAACTCAACCTGCAAAAATATGTCTCACAAATATGGCTGCTCTCAAACTGTTTATTGTGGTGGTTGGAATTATTATTTCCAACCAAATCAACAAATATACTGACATTGTGTCAATTTTTCAACGACGCCAGCCTATGTGAATCAACACAACTGAATAAACACAGTCACCAATTTTAAAGCGACGAGATTCTATCTAGATAGACCAATTCAAGCAGGGCTTTTAGACCACATGTCACTCCAAATCACCAAATTCCTGTACACCATCAGCGGATCTGTAATTCCACACTACCAATCCACCCAAATTCGTGGACCACCGAACATTCACAATCCTCAGCTATGATCCGATCTATCTTTGCCGAATTGGTGCGGCCAAACTATGATACAAAATAAAAAATTAAGAATAACAAATTTGGTAAATGAATCATGCAGCTCTCAAGTGAGACTAGTTGTCCCGAGAAGCTTGCTAAATAACATTATTATTTCATTGAATAAATAGTTGTCCCCTGAAGCTTCCTAAATAGCATTATCATTTCATTGAATAAACAATCAAATATAACATCTTATAGGATTACATTTTAGTGAATAAATGCTGACTCTAAGGTTGCTAAGGAGCAGAGGTTTTGAGGGACCACGGAGCTGCGACCAACCATGGCGACCACTGAGTTGCGTCCTTCCTCCATGGCGACCAACCAATGATCATTCACGCCCTCACTCCTGTCGACAGTTGGCTCTCATACCACTCTCATGTAATACGTCCTAAAACCTCGCCGTTAACAAAGATTGACACCCGCTGCTCATTTTTTCTCTCCACGCCCACCCACTGAACTGCATGCACCTCGCATGTCATCCAACCAGAAATCACCAACGCTTATCTCCCCAGTGACAGACGTCTCACTCTCCCTCACTGATTGACACTCGTTTTCCCAAATCTCACACCCTTTGCCTCAGTCCACATCTACTTTAACCTTGTTCAACCCGGTGCATCAGTTTTTTCCCGGGCGCTTCCTGCCTGTCGCCTGCGGGCGACCCCCAAACACCCTCTGCTCGACCTATCTCTCTGGTGAGGTCTTACTCCACCCGCTCCTGCACTCAGTGGTTGGCTCCATGGTTCGGGTCTGTCTCTTACGTGGTATCTTTTAGTCATTTCTTCAAACGCTGTTTTAAATTTTCTATATAATACATGACTGTCATGTTTTGGCTATGTCTCACGACGTTATTTTTTAGCTGTCTTTATCGTATGTCTGCCATGTTTTTTGGCTCTTTCCGGCTATGAAATACATCGCTATTTGCTCACATTCTGGTGCCCGTGGCGCATGTACTGCTTCAGAATGTTTTCTTTCATTTTAATGTTTATGTCTCTCTGCCCTCTCGGCTCTGGGTTTCTACCAAGCAGGTCTTGGTATTGTTAACATGAATTTCTTACAGCTTCTCAAGGCGCACTTCTCCTTCTACAAGCCCTGCAAGGATTTCAGGATTAAGTTTGGTGACTGGTGGTGCATCTTCCAGTTTTACTGCTGCTGCTCCTCATGCTGCCCCTCATCCGCCATCTAACCTCCCTCCCGCTGCAATTGTGGCCGGCTTTCCTTTTCCATCGCCAGTTTCCCTCTTTCAAATTTTGATGGGGACTGTCCTTCCTGCCTTTCTTTTACCTTTCCTGGCCGTATTCCTTCCCCTTTTTGGAATATGGCGGCTTGATGACGTCCCCCTACCCTTTTTTAGCCCATCCCGAGATCTTCTCCCCTCACCCTGTCTGTACTTTCTCCTGACTTTCCTTCTCGACCCTTCCCTTTCTGTCACTGCTGTCCCATCGTATCTTCTGCCCATCTTCCTCTCCAGTTCCTCTTCCTCTTGGCTCGTATGGAGGGCGGCTCTGACCCTGCCGCCACTGAGGCCCTTATAAATGCTACAATTGATGCGGAACAGGCCTGGCTACATGGTACCAACGGTGGTAGCTGGCAAGACTCATTGTTCGATGTGGCCATTAAACCATCCTGTGCCTCATCTGACCTCTCTCTCCCTCGTCCCCCTCCTCACAAATCCCATAAGCCTGTCAAAACCACTGCACCGCCACCTGCCCTCAGACTAGACTCTTCTCACCTGTCTGATCGTATTGACAGCCTTCAACACCTTGCCCTTATCGGCCGCTGGCACTTTCCAACCATGAACGACCCCGACATGCGTCTATGGATTGCCTCCCACTAGAAGCCCGTCATTGGCTACACCCCTGTCATCTCCAATCTGATGAAGGGATGGATTTGCTTCCACTTTCTTGCTGCTGCTGATGCTGAGGCCATCCTTAAAAAACCATGGGTCCATAAACGCAATTTCCTCGCCCTCTCTCGCTAGTATCTTGGATTCGATCCATTATGCAACACTCCGTCCAACAACCTCATATGGGTGAAGCTGCCAAACCTTCCCCTCGAATTCTGGTCACAGGAAACTATGGAAGTGATCGGAAACGCGATTGGGCGTTTTGTATATGTGGACCCCTGGTGCACTGGGGAAAAGGACAAAAGAATCTCGTGGATTCTGATTGAAAAATCTTACAGGGGTGGCTATCCTGAATTCATCGAGATAGATTGGTGGAATCTCCACATACAACAGCGCCTGGACTATTGGGGGATCCCGTTTCGCTGTGCAGCCTGCCACCTCACTGGCCACTTGCTAAAAAATTGCCCCCGCCTTCACCACTCTCGCTCACGCCGTCCCCCTCGTCGCTCCTGTCCTCCCTCCTCCTCCGACCAATCCCCTCCTCACGATCCCCCCACCTCTCACATCCCCTCCACCTCCCCTGACCTGACCCCCCCCTTTTTCCCACCCACGGACCCTCATCCCTTTCTACCCCTTCCCTCATAAACTCCTCCGCGCCCCCCTTTGCTCCCCCATCCCCGAAACCTGTTCAACAATGCTGCCATCCCCTCTCCCCCCCCATTATCCATCAAGGATTTCTCTTTCAATACTTCCCCCATCCCCGTTACTTCCTCCTCCCCCTCCCCGGACAAGGCCCTCCTCAAAGGTAAGGGCATCTGCACCTCGGTCACTCCTACAAATTCCCCCACGTCTTCCCCCATTAACTGTCTTGACAGCGACCTGGACATCTTCCTCTCCCGAAAATCCCTTGGCCTCGAACCCCTCACCATCCACAAACCCCTTGGATCTCCCCTCATCAGCCCAAATTCGGCCAAAAATATCACTGTCAGAAAAAAGACCCGCGGAGGAAGCAAACACTTTCGGGGCCGAACCACTGTCACCGAACAAGGCGTCCGAAACCTCTCTCTTATTGACGTCCCCATCCACGATCTCTCTGCCTCACAGCCCCTTAGAGCAAACCTAGCTGGCGAGCCCTCAAAATGAATTTTATCATTTCCCTGAACATTCGGGGCCTCGGCGTTGACCCCAAATTTCTAACGCTCAAAGATTTCTTTCTATCCTCTCGCCCCTACATCATCCTTATCCAGGAGACCATGTGCCCTCGTGGGGCCTCCCTCGAATACTTCAGAAAGCTCCTGCCATCCTGGCACATGGTGGCCACCGATGCCGATGGCCTCTCAGGCGGTCTTGCAACCCTATGGGACCCCTCCCGGGTCAGAGCAAAGGCTTACAAATGCTTTGCTGGTATTTTTATCTCTGCTGCTATCAGAGGCTTTGATATCCCTCTGAACATCCTCAACTTATATGCGCCTTACAGGAACAGGAATCAGTTCTGGTCTTCATTCTTCTCTTCAGCTATCATTGAGATTGAACATTTGGTCATTGCAGGCGACTTCAATCTCACTCTCCACTCCAACGAATGCTGGGGCCCATGCAGACACCATCACCCTCTGGCAGAATCCTTCACGAACGAGCTCCTCTGTCACAATCTTATTGACATTGCCCCATGCGAGTTGCTGCCCACCTGGTCTAATGGCAGAACTGGTAATGCGTTCATCGCAAAACGACTTGACAGAATTTTGGCACATGTGAGTGTCATCGACTCTCTGGGGATGCCCCGCCTCGCCAATGCAAATATTATGGTCTCCGCCCACTGGCCCATTTCCCTCTCTTGGATGGACCGCAGCGGATGGAAAGGCTACCCTTTCAAATTTAATTGCTCTCATCTCCAGGATCCCGCCTTCAACTCTCTTATCTCTTCCTCATGGGCATGGGTTTCAGCTGGAAAGCCTTCTCTGCCTTTCTGCCACAAACTACGGGTTATAAAAAAATCTGTTAAAAAATGGGACGCGGAAAGGAAATGTATGGACCGGCGGGATCTTCTCCACATACAAAGCGAAATTGACCATATCATGCTGCAGACTGCCGGCAATCCTCCCTCCTTTGACTGCCGTTCATGCATCCAGTTGCTTGAGGGAAAGCGATTCACTATCCTTAAGAGGCGAGAAGACTTCTGGAGGCAAAAGAGCCGTGCCACTTGGATGCGCGCGGGAGACAAAAACACAAAGTTTTTTCATAACTTTGCCTCCTCCCGCCGAACTAAGAATGCTATTTGGCATATACAGAACGCCCAGGGCGCCACTTTTGTAACTCAACAGGACATCACCAGAGAGGCTGTCTCCCATTTCCAGGCTCAGTTCCAGCGCAGGGAAAACGTCGACTTCATGGACTATCTATGGGGTATTGAGCTGGTGCCCACCATTTTTGACGATGATGCAAACAATTCCATCTATCAACCTGTCTCCGAAGACGAGCTCCTCCGCATAATGTGATCTTTTCAAAAAGATAAGTGCCCTGGACCCGATGGCTGGACCATCGAGTTCTTCCTGCACTTCTTCGATATCTTCAAGGCGGATATCCTTTCTCTTGTGGAGTCCTCCAGACTTTCTGGCATCATCCACCCGCACACTTCCTCCATGCTCATTGCCCTGATTTCTAAGAATGCTGACCCCCTCACGTTCAAGGATTTCCGCCCGATTTCCCTATGCAATATCACCTTTAAGATCATTACGAAGGTCATTGCTGAACGCATCAAATCCTTTTTGGCCTCCTCTCTGTCCACTGACCAATACGCTTTTCTCCGCGGCAGAAGTATCCTGGATGCTGTGGCAATCACCCAGGAACGCCTCTTCTCCCTTCATGTCCGAAAACAGGCAGCGGCTATTATGAAAATCGACCTTCACAAGGCCTTTGATTGCATCGACTGGGGCTTTCTGGAATGCCTGCTGGCAAAGATCGGCCTATGCCCTCCTATCATTAGGTGGATCAACGCATGTTTCGCAAATGTCAATTATGCTGTCATCATAAATGGTCTTCCTTCTCCTTTCTTCCAGGCTCACCGCGGACTGCGCCAAGGCTGCCCTCTGTCGCCCCTGCTGTTCATTCTTGTAATCAACTCACTGAGCCTCCACATCAACAGAGCTGTAAACGAGGGCCACATCAAAGCGGTAAATATTTGCCGACAGGTACATATATCTCACAATCTCTTCGTGGATGATGTTCTCCTTTTCGCCATGCTTTGTAAACGCTCCTGGATTTGCTATAAGGCCATCCTCGATCGCTTTCATAGTGCCACAGGACTCTTTATCAACAAAACCAAATCCATTCTATACCACAACAATGTGGATCTGGACGTGGTTCAATGGGTTGCCAAGCACTTTGACATCTCAGCGGCCCCTCTCTCTCATGGCCTCAGATACCTTGGCTATCTTCTCAAGCCCTCCGGCTACTCAAACCAAGACTGGCACTGGCTCATCGACCGTTTCTACTCCCGTATCTCTGCCTGGGAATTCCAACACCTCTCCCTTGCTGGACGTGTCATCCTCTCTCAGTCAATCCTAATGCAGCTCGCGGTGTACTGGGCACACCTGTTCTACCTTCCGAGTGGCATCATCAAGAAGATTCAATCTATCACAGCAAACTTCATCTGGGGAGGCTGCAAACATCGATCTAAATATCATCTCGCCAAGATGAATCAGATCGCTGTCCCTAAACTCTTGGGCGGCTGGGGCCTCAAAGACCTTCGCACTTTTGGCAGCGCCCTCATTTGCAAATCTCTCCACAGGGGCATATTTGGAACAGGTCCATGGAGCAATTTGATCCGGACAAAATACCTCAAGGGTCGCCCACTCCTCTTTTGGTATCGCAGGGGCGTCATTGGCATTCGGGGTGGCTCTGCCATCTGGCGCAGTCTCAAATCTGTTGAACCTTTTTTCATTACAAAGCTCAAGTGGCACATACATTCCGACTCACAGATCCTCATTGGAAAGGATTCGATCGCCTCCAAACGTGGCTTCCTTCTCCCTGAAACCATCATCGCTGCTCTTCATCACCGAGGCCACTTCACATGGGACCACATCATTGAGAAATGGCACGGCGCCACCCCTGCCTGGAAGTCTGCCGAACAGCTCTGTCTACCGCCCACCCTCGAGCCGATTTGGACACAGGTTATCCTATCTCTTCAGGCCGCTGGCATAGCTCGATATGGGTCCCTTGACACTCTTCGATGGTCCTCTGGGTCCTCCACCTCCATTCTTGTCAAGGATGTCTACACCGATCTCTTTCAATCCATGGCTCCTGCACATGCCCTGCTCTTCCCTTCTTCCCTCTGGAAAACTGGTTGTCTGCCACGCATGATTTTCTTTGCATGGCTCCTTTTCTACAACAGGAACCTTACCTGGGACAACCTGCAAAAAAGATCATGGCACGGACCCAGTCTCTGTTCAGCTTGTGTATCAGACAACGAAACAAATTTCCATATCTTCTTCAGCTGCTGTCTAGCTCAGGAACTATGGCGCGATCTTGCACATCTCTACTGTTTCCCCCATGTTCCTTTTAATTCTGTTCAGGAGGCGTTCATATGCTGGTCATCTTGGGCAGCAAAACTTCGCCCTCTCCTCATCATCACGATCTGGCACATCTGGCGATGGCGGAACTGGCGGATATTTGACTCTTACAAACCTCCATTCCTATCTATCACGCCCGGCATCTGCTCCCTGTTCGATTCCATCTGCGATGGCTCGACACATGCTCGGTCATCTGCGGTTCTCCCATGTCAACGACTCCAGAATGATCTCAGAATCGCACTATGATTTAATCCATGAAAATTCATCCTCATATGCACAACAATTTTCCTGATTTTCAAAATGTTTATGAGCAATCAATCACATGTTTATGTATCCTCCTGAACGATGCAGCCTATTTAAAACACTGCTGGTTTTATATGTCTGCGCCTCGCGGTCATGAATGTAAAATGTCCCAATATTTTTCCTATGATATAAAATGAACCACGCTTTTTCTTCTGAAAAATTTTTAGTGAATAAACAATCAAACCTTACATATTTTTGATTTCCACAATATTTATCTATCAATCAATCAAACATTACAAACATTACATATCTTTCCAGGAGATCAAGCGAACTCCTGGAAAATAAGATTTGAATCTTAAATACAAATGCAATAAAAAACTGCCTAACGAATTATTTCCAGGTTTACAACCTTGACAACAACTTAATGAAGTTGCAATTTTACCACCTGGATAACAACTCAATGAAGTTGCAAGTACAAGAGAGCATCTCTCTTGCACATCCAGGCAGCTTGCAAGATTGCAGTGCCATTGTCGAGGTCTTCATCTGTTATGTCCGGATTATTATGGCGCCCTAACAATTTGAGCACAGTGTCGATGACACAAGGCCAAAACGTTGCTTTGTTGCCAACAACATAACAGATGTCCTAATAGAAAATATGACGATAAATTTTTAAAACCATGCTGTTTGTTTTAATAAAAACATAAATGTTACAATTTTTCAAGTACTATAAGAATTTGTAGACATTTTTATTTAAATAATTTTCTTTATTAAACTCAAGGTAAGAAATTGTGATTTAAAACAATTTTTTTTATATTAATTTTATTAATAAAATGATTTTTTTAGAAATATGTACATATTTTTAAAGTGTGCACACATTATAATGCATTCACATTCCCATGTGTAAAAAGGCCAAGTGCATTCTCCATTCCCTCAATTCTTACTTCTTCCCAAAGACATGTTATTGTTAACTTGACCCAATCTCAATGAGTACAAGCAAGATATATATTACAATAATGGGAGATTAATATTTTGGATATGAGAGCTTTATTTTATAAGTATATTTTATTCAAAATATCTTTTTCATATTTGTTAAATTATAAAAAATTTAATATTTTTAATCTTTTGTTATTTTTTAAATAGAGCTTTCATTTTCCAATTATGGAGAAAAGCCCTCATCTAAACATGAAATCAAACCCTAACACTTATAAGACATACACATAAAACTAATTAGTGTTTAGATGAACTCATAAATTTAATTAATGAGATTAGGAATATAGAGAGCCATTTTTTATTTTATTGGTCACTTCACTTCATGTCATTGCAGGCATCTGAATGACCAATTATCTAGTATATCTAAATATAGGGCTAGTATGAGAGAATACTATTTAATAAAAAAGAGGTGAAAATTTTGCATATAACTAAAGAGATGATTCTAAAACCAATCAAACTCTTAATCTTAAGAGATGATTCTAAAACCAATCAAACTCTTAATCTTAGAAAAAAACATGTTCTTAATCTTAGAAAAAAAACATGTTCTTAATCGTTAAAAAAAAAAAAAAAACATATTTGCAATAATCCAAATTATTACTAATTTCTAATTTCCAAATCAATTACTTTAGTAATAGTAAATTCTATTGAAATGATAATTTCTTTTCTCAATGGCCATCAATAACCCATTGAAAGGGCCATCTACTCCTAGGTATTTACCTAATACCCCTACTAACCACCTCAACATAAAAGTAAAATTCAAGAGACTAATAATATAATATTGTTCATCGTGAAATTCGAATGGCATAGTTTTAGTTTTGCAGCCACGCACGAGTCGACCGTTGCTTTAGCATTTCAATGCATATCACTGATAAATTACACCGTATTATGCGTAATTTCATGAACCAATTCCTTTCACATTCGTATCGTAATTATTCACAATCTCGCTTCCAAGAAAATCTGCTAAAACTCGAAGCTCGTTGCTTCTCATCACCCTAAGCCCAGATTTACAAAGTGCGTTAATAATATTTAAACCAGCCTTCACGTGAAAGAGACTGAATTCAAAACCAGCAGCGACTAATTCCACCATTCCAACAATATCTTTCACTATGTCCAAGCTCTGCAATCTACCCTTCTGGTAGTCATAGTTATACTCACCTTCCAAATTTTTAGCCGTAGCTATGTATTGTATCAACTGGAGCCCTCGGGTAAGTGCTATACTAATAGCTAAAACCCTTCCATGGCTGCTACCCCGGGGAACTACAGCTACATGGTCTCTGAAACGAGAAATGCAAAGTATTACCACATTGACAACGATGTCCACGTAATGTTGGAAGTAGAGGAGAACGTTTCTCTTGCACATCCAGGCAGCTTGGAAAATTGCAGTGCCATTGTCGAGATCTGCATCTGTTATATTCCGAGTATTATTGCGTCCTAACAAATTGAGTACAGTGTCGATGACACAAGGCCGGAACGTTTTTTTGTTGCCAACAGCATAACCGATGCCGTAATAAAAAATCTGACAATAAATCTTTAAAACCATGCTGTCGATTTTCAAATAATCTGAACCTACAAGGTTAAAGAGAATGTGTACAAATGACTTTACAGATTTTTCAGGTATAGTTTCTAAATCATCTTGTGTCAATCCGATGATATCGACTATCCTGGCAAGTTCCCAGCACAATTCCCTAGCGTCATCACATGAACAGAACCATTCCCATAATGAGTTAAGCAGATGTGTATCAATCACCTCGAACAAATATTTGTATCCCTTAATTAATAAAAATGAACCCTTGTTGTCTTCCTTGTATTGGCAATAAAGACGGATCAAATTGAGCTTCTGCCACAGCACCTTCCAGTCCTCTTCCTCCTTTTCCTCCTTCTGAGAAAAGTAATAACAGTAATGGAAAACGAAATCCTTCAACAGATTTTCCATATCACTCTTCTTTAATTTTTGGGTATAATCGGGAATTACTTCAAGGCCTCGGATTCTGTTTTGGGTGGCGTATTGGTGCATCTGCTGTCTCAACTCAGTCTGGGGGATGACATTGTTGATGTGGAAGGGGTGACGAGTATATGGGTTGATGGCCTCGTGTTAGATAAAAATAATGAAACTTGAATTAATCAGAAGGAGTTGCAGCTCACAGGTGTGTACATCACCTGGAGACTGCACTCATACAAGGAGGAGACTCTCTCTCTCTAGTTCACTCAATACATTACAATGAATGATATTACATATTAAATACATGACTGAAAAGTAGGTAGTTGAAACCATCCTCCTAAATTCTAGGAACAACTCCTAAAGTAAGAAGGTAACGCTACAACCACATAACCATTTCTTCATTATTTCTAACTCCCCCCCTTAATGAAGAAAGGGTTATTGTGCACACCTAACATCCCTCTAAGTAATTCAAACTTTATTCGCCCTAGAGTCTTAGTAAAGATGTCAGCTAAATTATCATCACTTTAAATTCTTTAAAATATCTGAAAGCTTGACTTTTGTTGCTTAAAAAATACACCCAAGAGAACCTAGTGCAATCATCTACAAACAATAGAAAATAATATGCACCTCCTAAAGACCTAGTCTGCATAGGTCCACAGATATCTGTATGCACTAGCTCTAGGATGTCTCTTTGTTTTCTGTTGACATGCACAGGGAATTCATCTCTATGCATCTTCCCTAGTGCACAACCATCACATTCCAGTTTGACATTATGTAAAGCAGGAAGTCCATCGACCATACCTTTATTTTTAAGCAGGATGAGATCTTGTAGATTGATATGTCCAAATCTCTGGTGCCAGAGATTCTCAGTTTTTGATGTTGTTGCAACCATCGCCTGTTGTGGTATGCTCCTTGCATCCAGTCTATATAAATTCCCCGCGCGTACTCCTGTTGCAACTGTCTCCAATTTGCTATCCTGAATGACACATCCATTCTTGAAGAATTGTACCTGCATGTCCTGGTCTGTTATCATAGAGACAGAGATCAAATTCTTTTTGATTCCTGGAACATATAAAACATTTTTAAGATGCTTGATATCGCCACTTGGTAGTTTCACAGGAATATCTCCACAACCTTTGATCTCATACCCACTGTCATCACCCAAATAAATTTTGGATCCACATGCAGATTCTTCAAGAAAATCAAAATATTCTTTCTTACCAGTCATGTATGAGGATGCGCCTGAATCGACATACCATGTATTGTCATCATCTCCTCTTGATGCAGAAAGTGCACAGTCGACTGTAAATAGCCTAAGATCATAGCTGTGATCTTCATCTTCTTCAGCAAAACAACCTTGATGTTTCTTCTGTTTGCTTCTTCTTTCATCGGCTTGCTTCTTGTAACAGTCTCTGATCTGGTGACCAGCCTTTCCAGAATAAAAACATCTCTTAACATAAGTATCAGTCATACCTCTAGATGATTTCCCTTGAAAGGAGTTGGCTCCTCTCTGCTGCTGCTGCGGTTGTTATTGCTGTTGTTGGTACTGGCGTTGTTTTCCTCTGTGCTGTCTTCTCTTCGCCATCAGAGCAAGATCATTGCCCTGAGTCTTTAGATTATGTCGTCGCTCCTCCTCCTGGAGCAGAATCGCTATCAGTTCATCAAACAAGGGGGCTTTCTCCCTTGCTGACAACGCTGAGATGAATGTCTGATATTCATCTGTCATTCTGTTCAGTGTAAGTGTAACCAGGTCTGAATCTGATACCTTCTCTCCAATGGCTCCCAACTGATCTTTCAGATCCTTAACTCTGGCCATGAATCCACCAACTGATTCATTCTCGCCCATCCTTAGTGCAAACAATTTCCCTTTGAGTGCTAGAACACGATTTGAGTTCTGTGTCTCGTACAGACCCTTAATCGTATCCCAGATGTCCGCGGCCGACTTGCAGTCTCGAATATGAGGGATAATGTTGTCTTTGACAGACATCTTTAGTATTACTTTTGCCTTTGTTTCTCTCTTATCCCAGTCCTGTTCTTGGGTTGCAGTTCCGGCTCTCTGTTCATTTCCCAAGACAATCGACCACGCGTTCGCACTCTCCAGCAAGGTTTGCATTTTGAACTTCCAGTTGGAGAAATTCGTTCCATCGAGCTTGCCAGACTCGTGGAGGTATGATTCCAAACTGTTGTTCATTTTCGCCAACTGAACACTTAAAACTGCCACCACCGGGCAAGTCCGATCTGCTGGCACTGAACAGATCATGGACTTCACTTCGCCACCACCGGGCAAATCCGATCTGCTACCACCGAGTGATCAAGGATCTCACTTCGCCACCACCGGGCAGATCCGATCTGCTACCATCGAGCGATCAAGGATCTCAGTTCGCCACCACCGGGCAGATCCGATCTGCTACCATCGAGCGATCAAGGATCTCACTTTGCCACCACCGGGCAGATCCGATCTGCTGCCACCGAGCTGATCAAGGATCTCGATTCGCCACCACTGGGCAAATCAAATCTGCTGCCACAGAGCAGAATCTCCACGTGCCTCCACCGGGCAACTCCGATCTGCAAAAAAAAACAAAATTGCACGAAAATTGGCGCGCTTAATAGCCACACATCCGTGCCAATTTTAGTGATAATTTTTGTGGCACGCTTTTCAGCCCAAAAGTAGCGCCAATTGCTCAAAATTGGCATGCTTTTCAGCCCAAAAGTAGCGCCAATGGTCCTTCTGGCACGCTTTTCAGCCCAAAAGTAGCGCCAATTGCTCAACCTTTTCTCCAGCTCAGAGATGATCAATCATCTGAGACCCTTCACTCCAGGTGTTACTGCAGTTCCACCTGATCACACAGATACATTTACAAGCTCTCCTACCACTACAGATGTGCAACTAATGATACATCCAAAAAAAAAAAAATTAAGGCTACCTCTACCCTAAGCTCTGATACCAAGATAAAAATAATGAAACTTGAATTAATCAGAAGGAGTTGCAGCTCACAGGTGTGTACATCACCTGGAGACTGCACTCATACAAGGAGGAGACTCTCTCTCTCTCTCGTTCACTCAATACATTACAATGAATGATATTACATATTAAATACATGACTGAAAAGTAGGTAGTTGAAACCATCCTCCTAAATTCTAGGAACAACTCCTAAAGTAAGAAGGTAACGTTACAACCACATAACCATTTCTTCATTATTTCTAACTGTGTTTGGTCACCCAAATTGTCTCCAGTGTCCTGCGGTTGTATAACATCTGTGCAGGGTCTTCCGCAGGCGAGAGTCGAATGGGATCATAAGCAAATTCTTGGAACACCACATCCATATATTGTTCCGGGACACCATCTGAAGCCATTTTTGAAATCAATGAGCAAAGAATGCTGCAAAGACATTCGCATTTTTTATTCAACTTCTTAGATATATAGAGAAATATATACACCAAATCTGCTAGGGAAATCCGGTCGGCTGATGGTTGTAGGGGCATGCGAATGGCCCAATGAATTCAGAGCAATAGAAAAATGTAAATACGATTCCTTGCTGCTAGTGTGGTAAAGAATAGGTAGGGGAGACATTGAAATCAGTACGAGTAAGATAAAAAAAAGACTTTGTGCAATCCTGCACAATTGTGTGAACTAGAGTAGTCTCGGTATAAATAATTAGGACAATCATATAATGTGTATTGAGTCATTGCTAAATTCGTAGTTAGATAATCCATTTTAATCTCCTTAAAAAATTTACTATCAGGCCAAAATTACACTACCAAATTAATAACTTAAACCAAAATACTATTTTGAAAACCAATAAAACTTTGAAATTGGGTTATATTTCCAAATAAATTGGGTTATATTTCCAAATAGCAATATGCTTTCCTTTGCAACACTAAGAACAACACCTATTTCAAGGGCCAACTCTTAATAAATGCAATATTTAAAACAACCATTTTATCTTGTTAAAGATGGTAGAGGTGGAAATACAAAGAGTAAATTCAAATAAAGCAAAAAGAGTGAACTCAATATTCATAGGAGATAAGCAGAATAAATGACAAGAGTGAAGCTCTTAATTAAATTAACTAAACTCTGGAGTCAACTGAACTAAATTCTAGAGCGAAATTCTCAACTAAATTGAACTAAACTCAAACTCACTATGACACTTTATAGTTAAGACACCTAGCATATAGGAACAAGTGGTTGGAATTATTTTCTCCAACACTCCTCCATAATAACAATCAGAAAAATTTAAACTAATGTATACGTTGGTATAAGTCTTAGCTATGCTTACAATTAAAAAATTTGACATCAACTCTTGGGTTAAATTTTCTTTTCTTCTAGATCTTGTATCCTCTGAATTGCTTCAACCTTGTCTTTTCATTGTAGGCTTCAAACTTTAGTTTCTTCATTCATTGGTGTAACTCTTCCATTGTGTCTTCCTATCATCTATTTCTTCATAAATTTACTTGTATGTGGCCTATGCCAAATGTTATGTTCTACACTGTGTTATTCATCATCAATATTTTGTTGCAACATAAATTTATGATAATAATATATTTCTTCAAAAATCCAATACATGGAAATTTTATTAACATTTTCATTTTTTACAATGTCCATATTGTTTTCAACATTCATTGTTGCAAATTCTATGCATAGTTCATCAACACATAATCTTTCAAGCCATGCTTCAAGGAATTTTAATTCTTCTTCATAATCGTCCTATTTACTTGCACACTGGAAATCAATGTTAAGTTTAAAAGCATTTACAAAACTACATCGGTTATGTTCTTTCTCCTCTGCAATGAAAGCTCTCTCGTCTTGCACTTCCTTCTCTTCCTTTGTCGCTTCCACTTCTTTACTAACCTATTGTTGCAAACAAGTTGTCTTCCACTTGTTTTTCAAATTGAAGGGGGTTTCTCTCAGTGGGAGTACTTGCAGGTAATAGATTGCATGTATGATTTCCTATCTACACATGGTATGTGCATGTTGGTATTTTGTTCTCTTGTTGTGAGTGGCATGTTTTTTTTTGTCCGTTTTGACAATGTTTTTCAACCTTGCCTTACCGTTTTCGTATAGCCATGGTGTGATGGGATTGTTCTCGGTTTTGAGCTGTGGAATTGCGAGGTAGTTTGGAATCCAGGGTGGAGGTGGTTTTAAGAAAATTCCCAAAGGCATAAGAATCCCTTGACCTACAATGGTGGGATACACGGTAGAGCCGGAGGGTAGAGACGAGAAATTTTCTCAAGGATGGTGAAGGAATCTAGAGGCATTCCAAGCTCGGTTTGGTTTTGTGATCTTGGGACCGATTTAGGTGAGATCACGATATCATGAGGGTAGAGGCAATTTAACCACTAGATTTCCTTAGTTGTTTTTGGATTGGTTTATCCATGAGATCCCACATTCATGCTTGGAATATGGCACAGGAGTGACTTACTGAAAGAAATATTTAGTTCAGCCATGTATATGGTTAGGTAGTGTTAGGTGTGGAGCCTGATTATCTTCTATATTCAAAAGTACCGCCACATTGGACCCCAGTTCAAAATGGGGGCAGCAACGCCGCCCGTAAAATATTCGCTGCAAGGGGGGTCCAGGGGGGGGGTGGCTGATCTGACGGTAAAATATTCGCCCCCGAAGCTAAAAAACAACTGTAAAATTGCCTTGTAAAAGTATAGTAATTTCTAGTCAATCTGGGCCGTTCATTAGGCGGATGATCTGACGGTAGAACTTATGTTTAGTTTAGGGTTTTTTGCCCTAGAAGGCAACCCCCTCTCTTTGTATGAGGGCATTGTATTTGAGGCTGTGAGATAGACGTGTATTCTGTGTGAGCGAGAAACATAGAGGTGAGACTGTGAGAGAAGACAGAGGATATTACAGCGGATTTGCTGTAGGTTGTGTCTCTTCATTTTGCTGGATAATAGAAAGGAAGGACTGGCTGTTCGGGGTGGACGTAGCCCAAACTGGGGGAACCACGTATATCTGTG
>APFE031081657.1:0-10809 GCA_000404065.3 Pinus taeda | reverse complement strand
TAATTTCTAGTCAATCTGGGCCGTTCATTAGGCAGATGATCTGACGGTAGAACTTATGTTTAGTTTAGGGTTTTTTGCCCTAGAAGGCAACCCCTCTCTTTGTATGAGGGAATTGTATTTAAGGCTGTGAGATAGATGTGTATTCAGTGTGAGCGAGAAATAGAGAGGTGAGATTGTGAGAGAAGACAGAGGATATTACAGCGGATTTGCTGTAGGTTGTGTCTCTTCATTTTGCTGGATAATAGAAAGGAAGGACTGGCTATTCCGGGTGGACGTAGCCCAAACTGGGTGAACCACGTATATCTGTGTCTCTCTTGTTTTGTGCGTTTTCTGTGTTTATATTTCTGCATTATTTCATGTGTTCCATTGCTCCGTAATATATAATTTTCTAACAGGTAGAATGTGGAAGTCTTGAACCTGGTTGGCTCTTGCATGTGTTTAATGAAAGCTAAGTTCTCATGCTTTTGATTGGTAAATGCACTTGTTATTATGTGGCTTTAATGGATGTTCTATTATTGTTATTGATATGGTTATAAGCATGGTTATTTAATAGTTCTCAATCATGGCTCTTTTCATGCATTTACTTGTAATTGAAAGAATCATGGATACAAGACTTAATTGATATTAAGACAGCTACGTGAGAAGATGGTGACCCTTCTTGTTAAGTCTCAGACGTGTTTTTCAGACCCTTATATTTAGACTTGCATTCATGACCTGTAGGTTTCATATCTACTAAGTGTTTGACAAAATGTCAGTCTTAGTTGGGGATGGTCAGGTCTAGTCCTAGTGTTATTTTTTGGTTTACAAGCATTTTCCTTATGTATTTTATGAATTCTAGAAGTCACATGGATTTCTGGGAAGAGTTTTAGTCCCATCCCTCGAAAATAGACTTAAATTCCGCAATCGCTAGCACAACACCGGTAGGAAATTCCACAGTCGTCGCACTCATATAGGCTCATGGGAGAAACTGGGACCCACAATCGCATGGATACCTTGGCAAGGGAGAGATTGAGGGTGAAACTCAAGGAAAAGTTGAGTTGTCTCAGGGGATGGACTCCTGGAGGGGTTGGGATACTCCTGGAGGGGTTGGGATACTCCTGGGGTCTGTGGCACCTAAGGGAAGTTAGTAAGGTCTGTTATGTCAACTCCATTTCCTTAAGATCACCTAGGAGGTTGAGTCTTGTCATAGTAGCCCCTCATCTCATGTTTACTCCAGGTAAGCAGATGAAAGTGGGTAGATACAAGAGGAGATGTCATTACAATTGCATTATGTGTAACCATTCATCTTTAGCTAACTATTGTTCATCAAAGATAACATCAATAATCTTAATTATTGGATTCATCATACCATTAGCTGCTCTAATGGTAGCTTCATTGTCATCAAGAAATTTGGTTGCTAGATTCACTAAATCATCATCCACTTGTGGTTATAGCAGCTGAGTAGGGTCTTTTGCAAGTGGGAGTCGAATGGGATCATAAGAAAATTATTGGAACACCACATCCATATATTGTTCAGGGACACCATTTGAAGCCATTTTTGAAATCAATGAGTGAAGAATGCTGCAAAAATATTCACATTTTTTTATTCAACTTGTTAGATATATAGAGAAATATATACATGAAACTCTGCTAGGGAAATCCGGTCGGCTAATGGTTGTAGGACCATCGGAATGGCCAAATGAATTTAGAGCAATAGAAAAATGTAAACACGATTCCTTGCTAGTGTCATACAGAATAGGCAGTGGAGACATTGAAATCAATGAGTAAGATAAACAAAATACCTTTTTGTAATCCTGCACAATTGTTTTAACTATAATAATACTATAAGTGCCAATGTCATTGATAACTTCGTAGTTAGATAATTTATGAAAGTCTAAGTATTTAAAAAAAATGTTAAGAATAATTTATTTATGAGTTTGAAAATCCATTGTAAACAACTAGTGCTTAAAAAATTTACTATTTAGCCAAAAAAATTACATTACCAAAGTAATAACTTAAACCAAAATTCTATTTTGAAAATTGGGTTATATTTCCAAATATCAATATCCCATATGTTTTTCCTTTGATAAGCATATTAAAACACAATACTTGTGCAACACTAAGCACAACGACTATTTCAAGCGCCAACTCCTAATAAATGTAATATTTAAAACAACTATTCTATCTCGTTAAAGATTGTAGAGGGGGAAATACACAAAATAAATTCAAACAAAGCAAATGGAGCTAAGTCAATATTCAATATTCATCAAGAAGTAATAATTGGACTAAAAATCTCAACTAAATTAAATTAAACTTAAACTGACTATGACATTTGATAGTTATGACACTTAGCAGATAGAACAAGTGGTTGGAATTATTTTTTCTAACATTTTTTAATCACAACCACAAAAATTTAAACTAAGATGCCTGTTGGTCTAAATATTATCTAAGTCTAAATAATATCTAAGATTTAGGCCAATGCTATAAGCCCAACGCCAACAAATACACTCGCACTGTCTCAGCGTTTCAACGACGCCAACATATGTGAATCAACACACAACTGAATAAACACCGCCCCTCACCAATTTTAAAGTGATGAGATTCTGGCTAGATAGACCAATGCAATCAAAGATTTTAGACCACACGTCACTCCAAATAAAAAAAACAGTTCTACAATTTACCACACCAAATTCCTTCACACCATCAACAGATCTGAAATTCCACACTACCAATCCACCCAAATTCGTGGACCACCGAGCATTCACAATCCTCAGCTTTAATCCGATCTATCTTGTCCAAATTGGTGCTGTGAAACTTTGATACCAAACTAAAAATTAAGAATACGAAGTTTGGTGAATGAATCATGCAAATCTCAAGTGAGACTAGTTGTACCTAAGGCTTTGTAAACAACATTATCATTTCATTGAATAAACAATCAAACATTACATATCTTATAGAATTACATTTTATTGAATAAACAATCAAATGTTACATATCTTTGATTTCCAGGATATCATGTCAAAATAAGAATCAAACTTTATTAAATCAAATCTGAGTAGCTCATAAGTGTGGAACACCACTTGGAGACTGCTACTGCAGAACATGCTCTGCCTTACAATTCATACATAAGGAATATATATATGAGACACATATTTAGGGTAGTTGAAACAAGACCCTAGAAAACAAGAACATAATCCTAATCTAAGGTTCGGTTAGAACTGTTACTCCATTAAGAAATTTCAACATTAATCTCAACACCCCCCCTTAATGGAGAAATGTATTCACATATATACCTAACACTTCCCTAAAAAACTCAAATTTATTCCACCAAGAGGTTTGGTAAAAATATCAGCAGCATTGTCACAACTATTACAATATTCAATATGGATTTCTTTCGACTGAACTTTCTCAATGACAAATGAAACTGTGTATCAATATGCTTTGTGTTCTTATGAAATACTGGATTATTTTCAATTTTGATGGAGCTCTGGCTGTCGCATTTGATCACTGTTGCAACCTTCTGTTCTTCTCCAACATCAAGGAGAAGTCTCCTCAACCAAATTGCTTCACATGTTGCTGCACACATAGCTTGATATTTAGCTTCCGTAGAAGACAAGGATACTGTGTCTAGCTTTTTGATGCTCCATGTAATGATCCCAGATCTAATGCTAAATGCATAGCATGTTATGGATCGTCTGTCATCTACATTTCTAACCCAATCAGAATCTGAAAACCCTGTTAATCTAACATCACATGAATCAGTCTAAACAATACCAAAATCTAAGGTTCCCTGAAGATAATTCAAAACACGTTTTGTTGCAACCCAATGGCTCTCAAGGGGCTTTGAAATAAATTGGCTTGATGCACTGACTGCATAAACCAAATCAGACCTAGTTGTAGTCAAGTAGATTAGACTCCCAACCAGCTGTTTATACAACGTTGCATATGCCTCCTTAGATCCATCATCATTATGAAGTTTTAAATTCTGTTGTAAAGGTACTTTTGCAGCTTTGCACTCATCCACTCTGAACTTTTCTAGTAAGCTCCTGACATACTTATTTTGTGACATAAAGTTTGTCCAGAATCCTCCAGACTTCCAAACCCAAACAATAATGTAGCTCTCCAAGGTCTTTCATCTCAAGGACTTGTGACATCTGCTCCTTGATTTCTTTAATGAGATTATCAACATTCCCTATAATGATTAGATCATCTACATATAAAGAAATAAAAATAATTCTTCCCTCTTTAACAAACACGGTATAAAGATTAGGGCCATTTCTACTCCTTTTATAACCATGTTGTAGGAAAAATTAATCAATTTTGTCATAGCATGACTGGGTGCCCATTTTAGTCCATACAACGCTTTCTTCAACTTGCAAACTAAATGTTCTTCACCCTGTTTGACAAACCCCTTAGGTTTCACTAAGTAGACGTCTTATTTTAAGTCCCCATTTAAAAATGTAGATTTAACATCTAGCCGGTGAATCATCCAATGGCATTTGGTAGCTAAAGCAATTATCATTCTGATAATGTTTAGTTTAGCTATAGGGGAAAATTTTTAATCATAATCTATGCCTTCTTGCTGTGAATACCCCTTTGCAACTAGCCTAACTTTATACTTATCTATGCTCCCATCCGCTTTAAATTTAGGCTTATATAGCCATTTGCATCCTATGGGTTGTTTGCCTTTAGGTAGTTTAACTAAATCCCAAGTTTTGTTTTTGAGGATTGATTCATATTCCTCTTCCATAGCAGCCCTCCATTCACTCTATTGATTGGCTTATTTATAACTAGAGGGTTCAAATACATTCATCATACTAGTTATAAAAGAATTTTCCCTATATCTTGCTGGAAACTGAACCTTCCTACCTGATCTCCTGAGTGGTGGGGTAGCTTCAAACCTTGTCTGCTCATCATTTTCTGGACTTGGCTTGAAAACTACATCATCTTCTTTCCCTTCCTTCTGCTGTTGCTGCATCTTCTCATTGCTGTCACCTGATTCATCACTTCCTTCTTCCACCAACAAGGGCACATGCCATTCTTCACTAAGACTCTCATGGCTTCCTTCATTAACCTACTCATGAAACACTACATCTCTGATGGCAAAAACTTTATGACTAGAGGGATTAAACAATTTGTGAGCCTTAAATTCTGTACAATACCCAAAAAAAATATATTTGATGGCCTTTGAATCTAGTTTCTTTCTATCTTCCTTTGGGACATGGGCAAAGACTTTACTGCCAAAAACTCTCAAATGCTTAACTATAGGCTTATAACCAAATAAAGCTTCAAAAGGAGTTTTGAAATCTAAACTTCTTGTTGGACTCCTATTCTTTATATATATTGCAGTATTAATCGCTTCAGCCCAAAAACCATTAGAAATATTCTTACCTTTTAACATACTGCGAGTACACTGCACAAGGGTTCTGTTCTTCCTCTCTGCAACCCCGTTCTGTTGTGGAGTGTGGTGTACTTTAAACTGGTGTTGTATCCCATTAACTTTGCAGTATTTGAGGACACAAGATTTCTTGTACTGTCCCCTTTGATCCAAGCAGAGAATCCTGATGCTTTTATCTGTCTGCTTTTCGATCGTACTTCTGAACTCCTTGAATTATTCAAAACTGTGGCTCTTCTTCCTAAGGAAATACACCCAAGTAAATCTAGTACAATCATCAATAAACAATAAAAAATAGTATGCACTGCCTAACGATCTTGTCTACGTAGGCCTGCATAAATCTGTGTGTACTAGCTCAAGTATATCTCTCCTCCTTCTATCAGTATTCACATGAAATTCATATCTGTGCATCTTTCCTAGTGCACATGCATCACAATCAATATGAACATGTTTTAAAATAAGAAGAGCTTCGACCATACCTCTTTTTTCTGTAAAAGAAAAAAATCATTGAAGTTAATATGACCGAACCTCTTGTGCCATAAATCTACTGTAGTCATGACAGATGATACCAATGCTTGATGTGGTGCACTTTTGAGATTTAGCATGTACAATCCTCCCACATGAATACCTGATGCAATAGGCTTCATACAATCCAACATGTCTTTAATGACACAATATGATTTATAAAACTATACCTTGAGGTTCTGATCAGTTATAGTAGAAAAAAAGATCAGATTCTTTTTCATCCCTGGTACATACATCACATTGTGGATATGTCTAATATCTCCATAAGGAAAAACAATAGGAATATTACGATAACCTTTGATTTGGTACCCTCTATCATCGCTAAGATAGATGTTTGCTCCACTATTGGTCTCTTTGAAGTCTTCAAACCATTTTTTGTTCCATGTCATGTGGATGGATGCACCTGAGTCGACAAACTAGGTATCTGCTTCATCTTCCTTAGTCGAAAGTGCAGAGTCAGATATGAACAGTCTGATGTTCTGACTGTGTTCCTCATCAACAAAATGACCTGCATTCTACTTATGTCTCTTCCGACCTTCAGGAAACTTCTTTTCCATACAATATCTGGCTATGTGTCCGGTTCTACCACAATAAAAACTTTTGATTGCAGAGTAATTTCTATTGAAAGACGTACCTTGAGGTGAGGGCATCTTTCTCTGTGGGGCTGTGATGCTCTTTTGTGTTGCATTTGGCTTTCCTTTAAAGGGCTTATTCTTCACCATTAAGGCCAGATATGAACTTTGAGGTTTATGATTTAGTCACCTTTATGATAAGCCATAACGGCAGTGAATTAGGCTAACCGAGCGAAGGCTAACGACTTCCATGTTAATGTCGACAGTCTAACCACCAAATGCCACCTAGTGGTCTTCTCCGGCATTTCCGGCGATAACTTCGCTAACTGTCCGCTTGTGACAACTGTCAGTGCTTCCATTTGGCTGCTAAACTCCATGTTAATACTTTGATGGTTTTCAATGCTACGGTCAAGGCCTGAGGTCTTTGTAATCATTCACATGTTATCTATCCTCTGACGGTCCCGATGCGGTTTCCAGTTGACAGTTTTAGAACTGTGGTCAAACTCCAATTGTTTACAACTCGACGGTTAACACTGGTCACATGTCTACGTTTCTTTGACGCGGTTAACTAACCGACTGCTAACTCCGATGGTTGCGGTTTTGGTTAACCATACACCTGGTCACATAACCTTCTCCGATGTGGTTTGTGTTGCCTGTGCGGTTTAGAGGTGACTGCGTATTACATTGTTTTATAATGTTTTTGTATAAAATTACGTATGCTGAGAGTTAACCAAAGGGTTTTGACTTAGGTTTAGGACTAGGCTTTTAATACATATGTAATGTATTTTGGCTTTCAACTTAGATTAGGGTTTGATGATGCATTTGGTAGGTTGGGATTAAGATTTTAGAAGGTTTTAGCATAGTTTTGGTGTTTATGACTTTAGGATTAGGTTTTATTACATGAGTTGTAATGCATATCATTGTAATGGAGTTGGTTTAGGGCTAGGGTTAGGCTTTATATTTTGGACTTAGATGTACATGAGGGTTCACATTTTGTTTTAACAACCGATGTACAACATATTGTCACAATGTGACAAAACCAATGCATATCGTCGACACAATCTACAGTTGCGACCACAACCTGATGACGAACCATATCGAACCTCTGCAACGGACGACACAACCCAAAATCCTGCAAGGTGAATGACAAGTCACATGTCGTCGACCAAATCCTGGGGGAACTGTTGATGAACACAAGTTGACAACCAGGTGTTGAACCATATCAACTGAATGCCATGCAAAACCATATTACTTAAACAACCTGATCCATATCCAACACTATCGAAGCTGATGACACCGAACTGAATTGACGATGATTCTGAACAATGCCAATGACAATTGAACAACTGTGCAATGATCTGACAAGATCCTCGTGGATCGTTTTCGGACCACAAAATTTTGACCAAACAAATAGTCGATGAGGGTAGGACTCCCTTTCTTTCCACCTTGACCTGATGATGTACCAATACATTCGATCAATCACATGCAAGTGATGATCATGATGATGTTGAGCATGACACTTTTTAAGTCGGTGACCTATTTCATCCATCTGCAGTATGAACAACTTGCAATGATGGGCAAACAACCTGTTATGAACATGGACATTGAATTCTTTCCATGAAGAACCATGAGTTAGTGATTCATAAATTATCTTTGAAACATTCTCTACTGGATATTATTTAATACCATCAATAAACAATCTATTTTTTAGAATGAGAGAGACAATCAAAGATACTTTGGACATCAAACCAACTACTTGATTTAACATACTTTCCTGCTTCCTGATTACTAAGTGAACTCACTGTAATGAACCCATCAAGCTATAAGGTGAAGTCTGCTGCAACTTAGTTCATCTTTGAAGGTATTGATTCAGCTGTTGATTTGTTTGAATCACTTTTCCTTCATTTAAATGATGCTTCTATTGATTAACACTTTCCTCTGATGCATAAGTTCCCATTAGACACTTTGAAACTACTTTAGAAAAGGATTGGATATGAAAACAAATAGATTTCCTCTCCACTTGAAAAGAGGTTTCCAAACTGTTTGAAATATGAAATGGTGACACAATACAAGAGAAATTAAACACTGAATTTCCCCAATACTGATCTATTTCCTTGTAACTGTTAAGTTCCAAAGTTAAAATGAATTGATTCATTCTGACATTAGGAAGAGGAATTTTAGGCACACACTGTAATTCATGTTGTAATCCCTACTTATAAATAAGATGTTTGGTTTTACATAGAACTGTAATAGTTTCTATCTCTTTAATCAAACCATATTTAAGCTCAGTCTCATAACTTAAACAACCATCATGTTGATTGTTATGTTGTCCTTTCATACACATGATTACAAATCTCTTATTTGAACTTATTAATCACTTCATCTGATTAACATTAACTAAATTCAAGTGCTTTTTGTTTTGACATGGCCTGACAACAAATTCAACCCCATCTTTCTTAAGGTGATATGTATTCTCTCTCCTGTAAAATAGTGCATCACGATCGTAAAGATAAGGACTTCTTAAGACAACTCCACATATGTCTACTGGAACCACATCTAATTCCACTTCATCAATGTAATTAACTATAATGGAAAATCTTAATCGACACTGTTTGATGACTTTTATCTGAGTTGATTTATTTAGCCATCCTAATGGGTAAGGTCTTAGATGATTCTGTGTTTCCAAACCCAAACTCTTAACTAAATATTCAAATATTAAATTCACTTGTGATCCACTGTCAAACATTGTATCTATCTTTGTATGCTTAGAAGTTATCCTTATGTTAAAAAATTCAACTCTTTTATCCTCATGTGAAGGATTTATGTTTGAAGAAGATGCAATAGTTTTCGAACTTGAACCAACTTCAAAAGTTTTACCTATCATAACCATGGCGGTTATCCTCCTTTCATCACCTGCATATGAACCTAGATCTTGCTGGACTGCTGCAATTGCCTTCTTTTCATCTTTCTCCTTAAGGAAATTTTTGGGCTTAAGTTCTGGATGAAGTTTCCAACACTTATATTTTGAAGAAAACTGAACAAACTAATAAGAACACACTCACACTCATAAAATAAATATTAGACATATAGAAAAACTAGACATGGAAGAAAAGGCATGAGAGACTTTCCTGTAGTCTCTCATTCTCATGAATTTCATTATTAATATAATGTTTATGATACATATAAATACATGAGGAAGTTGCCTTAAGATAGTGCATCTATCTTGAACAAACTTGGTTGAGAAAATATCTCAACAAGACACTAATCTTGTAGAAATTTGAATAATATAACACTTATTCACAGAGATTATCCTGATTATACACTATTTGTGGAATGCATGCATAATACATAACCTCTTCTACCATTCATCATCAATTTGCGGAATTAAAAAACAATCGCATGCGCACATTGAAACATCAATTACACATATCAACACAGTATGTAATGGGGAAAGCATATAGCTGAAAACCCCTAACTATCTGTATATTATAATGATAGAGAACGTGTAACAATACATAGTACAATACTCCTCACAAGTACTCAGTACTATCTCCACCTGCTACACACAAACTAGCTCAGATCTGAACAAGTCACGGGTTCAAATCTCCTCCACTGTTTGCTTGCCTCTACTGCGCAATCCAAGTTGAGAATAGATCAGATCCAAGTTCAAATTCCCTTGGCTTGTATTGCGCAATCCTCATTGGCAATCTCAATCAATGATTGTGCAAATCTCATGCAAAACTATAGTCACAACTGATAGTAATCTCACCCTTTCACCCACCTCTAACACTCTCCATTAAACTGTCCATGCACTGAGTTAACTGATGTATTCTTTAGTTGATTTATGAGTTAATAATTAGTGAATTAATTAATAATTAATTCACACCACTCATCACTAGTGTATTTGTTAGTTAGACTAAAATACAACTAGTTCAACTAAGTCAAACTGAACACAACTCCATCAACTCCTCAATCAACTCCACCAAACTCAATCACTTGAGTTCTAACTGAAGTCCTTCATGCAATAGCTCAACTAACCCATAAGAAAAGCATATTTCCTTATGGCAGTTGCATGTGCCACATCCGTAACTCGAACTGAAGTGCTGCAAGAGGATAAGATAATGTTTATAGTCGAAATATTATTAAGAACTAATAGTATTCGACTATTCTATTTTTAGACTGGCAGTCTAAAAATAGACTCCGCCCATATGTCTAAATAGAGGTCCATCTATTTTTACCAACATGACCAATCATCCATAAATAGAATCCTGCAACTCATAGACCATGATCCATATGTCTAAAAATAAACATAGTCTAAAAATAGACTTTGCGCCAAAA
>APFE031081648.1:333108-352479 GCA_000404065.3 Pinus taeda | reverse complement strand
TTCCTTGCCATTGTTTCAGAAACTGATTTTGTACTAAACTTGTCATTGTGTGCAGCAACTGACCTCAAAACATGCATAACCAAGAATCACTCATCCATTTCGATCATATCTTCTAATCCGGGAGTCGGTTATGGGAGTGTGGTAGACCGTTGGAAAGAGTTTTCTAAGCTTCTTCTGAGGGACACACTTGTGACATGTTTTGTGCTGAACATCATGTGCAAAACATCTAACAAAACCAAACATAGTTAGAGCTCATGTTGATCCCTGGTGACAGGCTGCGAAGACTAGAACTAACATCGGCTCCATTAGGGATGGCAGCTCCTTGGAGGTGTCAAGAACACTGTATACCAAGTTCCTCTTCCATTGGGCATGGATTCAAACAACTGGAAACCCAAAACAACTCATACCAATCCAAAAATATATACATACTGCAACATGTACATAAACAAATACCAAAAATTGAAATGTTGTTGCAGGCAACATATTTATGTACAAATCTAACCCACTTTACTTCAAAATTGATAGATCAAGTAATTTTGTAATGCCATATCAACCAATCAAGTAACTGTGACAAGGATGTTGCTTGAAAGTGCTTCAACCAGGACACAAATGTAAATGCTGACAGCCATACATGCACATGAGTCTAGTTATGTAAAAGACAACTTGATCTATCATTCAAACTGAAAAACATTTCTATGTATGTTGTAATAGGATAAAAAAAGCTAGACTCTGTTTGTTACCCCAACTCATCAATACATGCTTCCAGCTACAAACTGTCAATGCAAACATCCACGGGCAACTCTATTATTTATTGTTTTGAAGGAGGCAGAGTTTCCAAGAATGTTTTGGGATCTCAGAATCCATATGATTGGATCTGATCATTTAAATACTGAATCTCGTTCTCATATTTTTCAACAACTAACTCAAAGAAACTAGTTTTAGCTTTAGGAGGAAACTTTCAAGATCTAAAAAATTGAAGCACGACAATGAAAAATACTTCATCAATTTCAATATCCACTAACTGATCTCTAACTTCTTTTAAAACTTCACAAAGTGCAGGGTTCACCACATACCCTACTATTTTCTTTTAGTGCATGAATGGATGAGTGAGCATTGGATTCTCTGGATTGAGTTGGAGTCACCAAGTGAATGTTTCAGCCTTTATATGTGTCTGACTGCTGTCCAGCATCAACAATCAGATCTGCAGCTTGAATGATCTTTCCCGGAGAAGATATGTCACCTCTTCCCCATTTTAATGTACTTGGGCAATTTACAAGTCAGATGTTCCGTTTATAAGACTAGACCGGAGATAGACTGAAGCAACTTTTATCTACTTATGCACTCGCAAAGCAATGTGGAGTTCGAAGGCTACCTGGCATAACTTCAGGCTCCATCTGTAGTTTATAAAACGAAGAACACTAACAAACCAATAATCTAGTCCCCAGTATGATCGCCACTATGTTAGGGCCTAAAGCTACCTCACGCTGAGAAAGGTAGGATCTAGGTTAACATCAAACCATGCTTAACTTGGTAGCTAGCCCTACTAGGTCGGGAGTAGCCCTACCAGGTCGGCAGAGGGCTCTCTCCTTGTCAATCTCAGCAAAATATGACCAATGAAGCTTGATGTGACTGATGTGAAGACTGATTTTAGGCTAGGTATGTGTTCAGAAGATTTTGATTGAATTTAATGATGTTTTTTTGGCTCATATGGAAAGTTAGGTTTGGATTCGGGGAATGAGGCTCAGTTTTGCAGAGATCTCTACGTGGCAAGGTAGGAAACTGATTTGGCACTTTAAATTGAATGGAATGAAGAGCTTTATATAGGTGAGGGGTTGAAGAGGGCATGAAAACCTCAGGGATCCTCTTCAAGCAGCTGAAAACATAAATAACTAAGCAAACCTTGGGTAGAGCACTGCAATTTCAATGGATTATACCTTTATCCTTGTTTGTTTTAGTTAAGAATAAGAAAGAGAGATAATGGCATACATAAAGCATAATTAAACTCAAAATTATAGAAGGAAACACAATAACAAAGTAAGATGCCACATGAATCCTATAAAGTGTTGCAAAGCCTGGTCTATTCCTTGGCCAAGACTGCTGATATGAGTATACAATGAAGCTCCAAGCTTTCTAAAAAGTCCAACCATCTGCCAAAGTCCAACCCCTACACTATGAAATTCATAAAATATATACATTTTCTCATCCTTGTACTAAGGCAATTGAGCTCAACCATTTTCTTCAAAATAGAATTAGTTACATTAAACTTGGGGCGAATTTATGAAAATAGCTGTTGAAGATGACCTCGTATCTCCTAAACCATAGCACTTGTTACAAAAATAAAACAGATTTTTGTAGATAAGTTCATGCTGGAGAAAAACCTCTCTCACATTTGGGAAATTCGTTTCCAGTTGCTCGCAACCTATTCCACAAAATCATCTCTAACACAGAAAATCATTAAAAATTTAAATATGTGAAAATGAGTTGTAAAGATCTAGTCACATATCCCAATTCATGACACCTGTGAATAAAGTGAAAGATGTTTTTTTTATATAGCTTGTGGTTATAAAAAAAATCCATGGGTTTTGTAAAGTTACTTTCCATCTGTTGTAAAATGGTCTTGCACTAAAATGACTAAAACAACAAAAAATACGAAAAATTTGCTTTGTTTTAATGTAGGCTCCAAATATCACTGTATATCTCCCAGATAGTAGCACCTGTTCATAAACAGAAGGAGGTTTTTGTTAATTGGTATGCAATGAACAAAAACCTCTTTCATTTTTGAAAAATTCCTTACCATTATTTCAGAAACTGATTTTGTACTAAAATTTTCATTGTGTGCAGCAACTGACCTCAAAACATGCAAAACCAAGAACCACTCATCCATTTCGATCATATCTTCTAATCTAGAAGCCGGTTATGAGAGTGTGATATATAGTTGGAAATATTTTTCTGAGATTATTCTGATGGACACACTTGTGACATGTTTTGTGCTAAACATCATGTGCAAGACATCTAACAAAACCAGACATAGTAAGAGCTCATGTTGATCCTTGGTGATAGGCTACGAAGACTAGAACTAACATCAGCTCCATTAGGGATGGAAGCTCCTTGGAGGTGTTACAAACACTATAGACCAAGTGCCTCATCCATTGGGCATGGATTGAAACAACTGCAAACCCAAAACCACTCATACCAATCCAAAAATATATACATACTACAACATGTACATAAACAAATACCAAAAACTGAAATGTTTCCACAGGCAGCTTATTTATGTACAAATCTAACCTACTTTGCTACAAAATTGATATATCAAGTAATGTTGTAATGCCATATCAAACAATCAAGTAACTGTGACAAGGATGCTGCTTGAAAGTGTTTCAACCGGGACACAAATGTAAATGCTGACAGCCATACATGCACATAACGAGTCTGGTTATGTAAAAGGCAATTTGATCTATCATTCAAACTGAAACAAATTTTGATGTACGTTGCAATAGGATCAAAAAAACTAGACTCTGTTTGCTGCCCCAACTCCTCAATACATGCTTCCAGCTACAAACTTTCAATGCAAACATCCACAGGCAGCTCTATTGTTTCTTGTTTTGAAGGAGGGAGAGTTTCCAAGAACTTTTGGGATCTTGGAATCCATATGATTGGATCTGATCATTTAAATACTGAATCTCCTTCTCAAATTTTTCAACAACTAATTCAAAAAAACTAGTTTTAGCTTTAGGAGGAAACTTTGGAGATCTCAAAAATTGAAGCACAACAATGAAAAATACTTCATCAATTGCAATATCCAGTAACTGATCTCTAACTTCTTTTGAAACTTCACAAAGAGTTGGGTTTCCCACACACCCTACCATTTTATTTTAGTGCATGAATGGATCAGTGAGCACTGGAATCTCTAGATTGATTTGAAGTCGCCAGGTGAATGTTTCAGCCTTCATATGTGTCAGACTGCTGTCCACCATCAGCAATCAGATCTGCAACTTGAATGATCTTTCCTAGAGAAGATCTATCACCTCTTCCCTAGTTTAATGTACTGGGGAAATTTGAAAGTCGAATGTTCCATTTATAAGACTAGACCGGAGATAGACTGAAGCAACTTTTATCTACTTATGCACTTGCAAAGCAATGTGAAGCTCGAAGGCTACCTGGAATAACTTCAGGCTCCGTCTGTAGTTTATAAAATGAAGAACACTAACAAACAAATAATCTGGTCCCCAGTACGGTCGCCACTATGTTAGGGCCTAAATCTGCCTCAGGCTAAGAAAGGTAGGATCTAGGGTAACATCAAACCATGCTTAACCTAGTAGCTAGCCCTACCAGGTCAGGAGAGGGCTCTCTCCTTATCAATATAAGAAAAATATGATCAATGAAGCTTGATATGACTGATGTGAAGACTGATTTTAGGCTAGGTATGTGTTCAGAAGATTTTGATTGAATTTAATGATGTTTTGTTGGCTCAGATGGAAAGGCAGGTTTGGATCTGGGGAATGAGGCTCAGTTTTGTAGAGATCTGTATGGGGCAAGGTAGGTAACTAATTTGGCACTTCAAATTGAATGGAATGAAGAGATTTAGATAGGTGAGGGGTTGGAGAGGGCAAGAAAACCTCAGGGATCCTCTTCAAACATCTGCAAACATAAATAACTAAGCAAACCTTGGGTAGAGCATTGCAATTTCAATGGATTCTACCTTTATCCTTGTTTTTTTTAGTTAAGGAGAAGTAAGAGAGATAATGGAACACATAAAACATAAGTAAACTCATAATTACAAAAGGAAACACAATACCAAAGCAAGATGCCACATGAATCCCATAAAGTGTTGCAAATCCTGGTCTATCCCTTGGCCAAGACTGCTAATATGAGTATACAATGAAGCTCCAAGCTTTCTTAAAAGTCCAACCATCTGCCAAAGTCAAACCCATACTCTATAAAATTCATAAAATATATAATTTTTCTCATGCTTGTACTAAGGGAATTGAGCTCAACCATTTTCTTCAAAATAGAATCAGTTACATTAAACTTGGGACGAATTTCTAAAAATAGATGTTGAAGATGACCTTGTATCTCCTAAACCATAGAACCTGTTACACAACTAAAAGATTTTTTGTACACAAGGTCAGGTTGGAGAAAAAATTCTCTCAAATTTGGGAAATTCATTTCCAGTTGCTTGCAATCAGTTCCACAAAATCATCTCTAAAACAGAAAATCATTAAAAATTTAAATCTGTGAAAATGAGTTGTAAAGATCTAGTCACATATCCCAATTCATGACACCTGTCAATAAACTGAAAGACATTTTTGTTGTATGGCTCGTGGTTAACAAAAACCTCCTTAGGTTTTGTAAAATTACTTTCCATTTGTTGTAAAATGGCCCCGCACTAAAATGACTAAAACAGTAAAAAAATATGAAAAATTTGCTCTGTTTTAATGTAGGCTCCAAATATCACTGTATATCTCCCACATAGTAGCACCTGTGCATAAAATGAAGGAGATTTTTGGTACTTGGTATGTGATGAACAAAAACCTCTTTTACTTTTGAAAATTTCTTTACCATTATTTCAGAAACTGATTTTGTACTAAACTTGTCATTGTGTTCAGCAACTGACCTCAAAACATGCATAACCAAGAATCACTCATCCATTTCGATCATATTTCTAATCCGAGAGCTGGTTATGGGAGTGTGATATGCGGTTGGAAAGATTTTTCTGAGCTTCTTCTGATGTACACACTTGTTACATGTTTTGTGTTGAACATCATGTGCAAAACATCTAACAAAACCAGACATAGTAAGAGCTCATGTTGATCCCTGGTGATAGGCTGCGAAGATTGGAACTAACAACCTCCATGAGATAAGTTATAAATCTCCAATAAGCGGTATGGGTGTCGTGTTATTACTTTTTCATGTTGTTATGTTGTCATTATGGTTTTTTTTCAATAGGGAGATCATTGTAAATACTGCATCGAGCTATGTTATAAAGCTCCATGGTCAGTATGTTTTCTTTTTAGTGGTTTTGCTAAGGTCTTGGTGTGGTTTAAAATGGAGTGTGGTGTTCTACAAGGGGGAGGGTTCTATAACAACCCTGGTGAAAATTCCATGTAATAAAAGTTAATAAAGTAAAAAATAATAGCCATGGTTGATGGGACACTTATTCCAAGATGAATGTTGGGAAAGACATTGTAGGGGGTGTTCATTTTGTTGTTTATGGCTAAGGAAATTAGCAAAGGCAATGGATAAGGCTTTGGAAAGGAAAAATGACATTTTTGTCACATTTATTTATGAAAATAATCGAAATTAGGAGAAAAGGAAGGTGAAAGGTCATAGGTTTCATGTGAGGAGGAAATTGAAGGAAAATAATGGAAAATGAAGAAAATTGAGGCCTCATTCATAAAAAGGCATCTGAGGATCAGTTGGTAATGTTTTGTCTATTGAGTTTTGGAGCTCTCTCATTATTCTCTCTCTCTCTTTCTCACTCTTGGAGACTCAAAGTTTTCTTGGATAATTTTTTGCATTGCGGCAAGAATGGAAAAGAAGGCAAGAGGAAGCAAAGATCATGCAGGGAAAGGAAGGATCAAGAAGCTACACATGATTCATTGTAGGTATATATTTGCATGTGTATTTTCCTTGATATATTTGGCATGCATGGTATTGCAAGTCATTGTTTTATTGTTGTGGCATGGGTTTTGTAGGTGTAACAGTGTTTTCAGCCTAGCCTTGCCATTTTTGAATAGCCATGGTGTGATGGGGTTCACATGTTTTGGTTGAGTTGGATTTCCAGATGGATTTGAAGCTAAGTGGGTTAGATCTCTGAATGATAGGGCACATGGCATAGTGTTCCTTGAACAAGATTGTGGATCAAGATAAAGCCACTGGCATAGTGACCCCTGAGCCAGACTATGGGTTGTGTTAAAGCTAGGATTGTGTTGCCTTGGTGGGCACAGGAATCCTTACCAATGAATGGTAGGATATACAGTAAAGCCAAGAGGTGATTTTCTCTTTGTTGTGCCTAGTAACCTCGAGTTTGGGATATGCAGTAAACCCTGGAGTGTGGGTCTCGTTTTAGGCCCTAGTGATTGGGGTTTGGCTTGTGGTAAATCCTGATAGAGTAGGAGACATGAAAATTCCTCACGGTGTAGGTGGAGAAGTATGGTGGCATCCATGCTTGTTTGGCTTAGTGATTGGGTGGAGATCACGGTAAATCCTGGTATGATGTGTTCATTGTGTTGGCCTAGTGATTCATGATGGATTACGATAAAGCCTGGTTTCTATTAATGAGGGTGAGGTGGTTCAGCCTCAGTATTCCTTGGTTGGTTCTTTTGGTTTGAGTCCCACATTCATGATTGGAATATGGCACGGGGGTGAATGAATAAGGAGAGATTTGGCTTAGCCATTCTATGATCGAGTAGAACGCGGAAATCCCATCCCGAGTTTGGTTTTTGCATCATTAATGAAAGGTTATTTATCCTTTTATTTTTATGAGAATTTTGATGGACTATATGTGATATATATACCTATACTCTCATGACTAATGAGTATTTATGTTGTTATTATGTTGGTTATATCTGTGTTTTATGACAACAACTGTGTATGGCTCTCAACATGATTTTACTTGTAAATGAATGGATAATCTATCTATGGCCTAATAGATGGTAATTTAGCAAATGGCATGAGGGAATAATTGTTCTTAGTGATTCTCAGATAAGTACAAGATCCCTATGTTTAATTTTGAAGGTTACACCTGTAGATTACACCTGTAGATTACATGCTTGCAACATGTGTGACGAAATGTCTGCCATGGCTAGTAGGGATCTGATTAAGGTCTTGTTTAACTTATTACTTTCGCATCATTGTTTCCATATTCTTTGACTGATCTTAAGCTATCATTCCATTCTGGGTAGTGACCTGGGCTATGGGCTTGACAAAGTGGCTCAAATCTCGAGGTCGCTGGCATAACAATGGAAAATTGAGTCTCTATACACTGGCAGGAAAGCTTGTGAGGGTGACTTTGGGTTTTTGGATGCTTTCATTCCTATAGCATGAGAACAATTGAGGTTTAAGATGTCCAGAACATCAATGGGACCCAGGGACAAGATGTCTGAGTGGCTGACATGTCTCCTGAGGTTTTTATTTCTAATGTGGATAGGTTTTTTAATATGTTTCGTCAATTCCACTTCCTTAAGGTCACATAGGAGTTCAAATCCAATCATATTATCCTCTTGTCACATGTGTACCCTAGTCGGTTGGTTACATGGGTAGATGTGTGATGAGGGTGTTACATCACGAAACCTTGGAATAACCATTTGCTACCAATGGAGCTTTCTATTTATTCACCTTGCCTTCTACATTCATCTTCTTCTTAAACACCCATTTACTTCCAATGGGTTTCCTTCTAGCCGAAAACTCCACCAGATCCCAGGCCGCATTTTTGTTCAAATATGTCATTTCATCAACCATGGCCTCTTTCCAGAGTTTTCCATACTCTAAAATTACTACCTCCTTGATAGTTCTGGGATCATCATCAATAATAGATGAAGAAAAATTTGAATAGAACATATATGGAATATACCTTTCTGGCTGCCTTCCTTCTCAAATTTATCTTCTCATAGCTTGAGTTTGTGGCTCTTCATCTTTTGTTTCTTGTCCTGCTGTAGAGTATGATTCTTCCTCCTTTAGCTTGAGCTCTATCTTCTAAGGTTCCTTTGGTAGGTCTTCATTTTTAATAGCATCTTTCACCTCTCTAAACACCACATCTTGATTGTACACAACCTTCCATGCTTATGGGTTCCAAATCTTATAACCTTTTAAACTATCCTTATACCCAATAAAGATGCACCTTTCATATTTACTATGGAACTTGGTTCTTTTCTCCTTTGGATCATGTACATATGCATCACAGGAAAATACCCTAAGATGTGAAAGAGAGGGTTTCTTACCAGTCCATACCTCATGTGGAGACTTATCCTATCCTCCCATGCTAATGAAGGTGATTTATTAACCAGATAACATTTTGTCTCCACAACCTTTTCCCAGAATTCTTGTCCTAACTAGACACCACGAGCATGCTTCTTGCCTTTTCCATTAATGTTCTATTTATTCTTTCTACAACTTCATTTTTCTGAGGTAAGTACGGAGTAGTCTTCTTCCATGCTATACCACACTTCTTACATAACTCTTCAAATTCCTTCTTTCAAAACTTTCCTTAACACCTTTATCTTCTTCTTTGTCTAGTTTTCCACCAAGCCTTAAATTCTTTAAACCTGTCAAAGTATTCAAATTTATTCCTGAGGAAACAAATCCATGTATTCCTTGAAAAGTCATTTATAAATTATAAATAGTACATATACTTACCCAGTGATGGAACCAACATACGTCCAAACACATCAATTTTCACAAGCTCTAATAACCCTTTCGCCCTCTTAGCACAAGAGGGGAAACTGAACCGATTATGCTTCTCATATACAAAATGTTCACAAAAATTGAAATGCAAAGAGAAATTAGACATACCTTCTACCATACAATTACCATGAAGTATTCAAAGGCCCTTCTCTCCAATATGTCTAAGCCTTTGATGATATAACATAGTCTTTTCTCTAGAGACCACTAGATTTTTTGCTCTACTTTCAGGAACCACAGAACTATTGCACCCATTAGTAACAGTACTACCCAGAATCTTGTACATAGTTCCAATTTCAAGTCCCCATATCAATACTAGTTCTCCCTAAGCCATCTTGCAATTATCTATCTTGAACACTCTTTTTACACCTGCATCATCCATCTTTCTTATAGAAATCAGATTTTTGTCCAATGCAAGAATATGAATAACACCTGGAAGTGTTCTAATCCTTTCACCTTACAACTTCAACTTGACTTTTCTGCATCTGATGATTCATGATTTCCTATAATACCTTAATAAGACATAACCACCATCATATTTATTATACTCGTAGAACCACTCCCTATGGGGAGTGAAGTTAAAGGATTCACCAAAGTCAATCAGCCATGCCTCATGATATACATGAGTACTAGAAGAAGATGCCAAGTACACATCCCCACCTTCATCTGAGGTGGTTTTTACCTCTTTAGAAGGAGCGTCATCAGATCAATTTCCTTCCTCACGATCTTTAGATCTATAGTCCCTTTTGTAGTGTGCTTCCTTTCCACATTTCTAACATACCTTTACAGGTTTTCCTAGAGATTTACATCTCCCTCTATATTTAGATCTTCCACTTGAGGACTTTTTTTCTTTTTTTTTTTCTCTGGGACTGTCCTCATACAGAAGAGGCATCTCCATTCTGGTTCTCCATATTTTTTTGTCTCATCTCCTTCGACAAGAAGGATGAGACTATTTCATCAAACTTGAAGGTAGTTGTATTTTTACATATTGCAACAACCAAACTATCCCACAAATCTGGTAAAAAACACAAAAAATTGATGCAATTATCTTCAAATGAAAATTTTATATCAACAAATAAAAACTGGCTTATTATCATATTAAAGGCATTTAGATTCTCTGTCACCGAGTCTCCATCCTTCATCCTCAGGGTATACCACTTTTTCTGCAGGAACAATTTGTTCACCAGAGACTTAAATTGGTACAAAGTCTCTAACCTGACCTAAAAATCCTTGACCATAACTTCCCCTGATAGATTCAAAAAAAATGAATCTGAGATACACAATCGTATTGCACTCTTTTCCTTCTGATCCAACTTTTCCCAGTCTTCTTTTGACATTATAATTGGTTTAGTATGTGGATCTACTATGATCCATTGATCTTTATCCACCATCAAATCCTCCATCTTGAGCTTCCACAACTCAAAAATATAACCATTAAATTTCTCAATCTTTATCTTTCCACTGCTCACCATCTTCTTTTATCGCAAGAATCAATCCTGCAGATATCATACTAAACAGGGTCTACCAGAGGCTTGAGCAAAACCCCCTCAACAGCAAGGCATCACCTTGAAGCCTAAACAACTATGATACCAAATATAGGTTTTAACCCTATACTAAAGTAGATAAGAATTCCTAGCTTTAAGAAGCCTCAAATAAAACCCATACATTATTATCTTAAAAGAAGATAAAGGTGTGGTAAAATTTATAATGAACTCTTAATATTACAACAAGAAAATGAAATAACATCTCTCTTAGATTGGTATCTACAAGAATCTTACAGATAAGCCTATAAGAAAAGTAATCAGGGATATAAAAAAGGCTATTCTATCTTCTAACGTAGATTATTAGACCAAGAAATGATTGATGTTCAATGGTGAGATAGTCCCTAGGATACACGGAGCTCCAAAATTCAACAATAATGGCATTCCATTAAGAACAATAGTGAACATTATTGGCTCTCCAACCTATCAACTTGCCAAATTTGTAGCTAAATATTTAATCCCATTCATAGGCCATACTTAATCATACATCAAGGATTCTGGTGAATTTGTTAAATTAATCAAAGATGAGAAGGTCAATCCTAAAGACATCATAATAATTTTTTACGTAGTATCCCTCTTGAAAAAAATTCACCTATATGAGTCAGTCCAACTAATTGAAGAGGTGTCTAACCCAGAAACAACAAAGCTTCTAGAAGTTTCTATCAGATCCACTTTCTTCAGCTTTAGGGGTGAATACTACAAGAAAACCAATGGAGTAGAAATATGATCCCTCCTTTCACTAGTAGTGGAAAACCTTTATATGGACAAATTTGAAAATTTTTTCCCTCAACAACTACCATCTTAAACCTATTATTTATAACGAATTCGTTGATGACACTAGTCACTTAGTAGCATGGGAAGGAAGAACTATACCCTTCCCTGATATTCTAATAATAGGCAAACATGCAGGACATTTAGACCATAAAGTATAGCAAAAGGAGACCCACATAGAAAATTACATTCATGCTAACTACCACAACTTTTGTGCACAAAATATTAGTGTCATCAAAATCCTAGCTACCAGATCCTTCAAAATGACAAGGGAAGATCATAAGGAGAATGAGAGAAACATCCTTATTTAAGTCTTTAGGTATGTTGGTAATAACAATAGATATATATTGATTTCCCTTCAAAAATATATGGATAGACATGACAACAATAATACTAATATACAGGATTTAGGGAAGAAAACATACCTACCTTACCTCCAAGTAACCACTAATAAGATTTCCAACGTGTTAAAATAGAAAGAGATTATAAAATCTTTCATACCTCTCGCCACTATTAGACAAAAGATGAAATCTATTAAAGACAATATAGACTATTTATAGTACAAATGCTTTTGTAAAGTATTTAGCTCCTGTGGGAAGTGTTATATTTGTGAGACGTGACACTCCTTACAAGTTAGGGTTAAGGAACATGGTGCTAATATAAAACATGAAAGAATACAAAATTCAACCGTGGTAGAACATGCTAAGACTAAAAATCATCATGTATGTTCAGAAGAAACTACGATTATCACCAAGGGAAATCATTATTACAAACACTGGGCTAGGGAAATGCGTAATATAACGAACACCCAAACAACATTTGTAGGGGTAGTGGTTTTGAGTTTAATAATAACTATATTCCCTTGATTACTTGGCACAACATATGATGTATTCATATGGACCATATTTTGGGGGCTCCTTTCCTCCTCCAATAAAATGTTGTTCCCTTATCTATTTATTTAACCTAGTACCTTACATATCCCTCCCTTACCATTCCTTCCCTTCCCCTCTATTCTCTCTCCTCCATGCTCACCATTCTCTCTCTTTAGACCTACGTTACCCCCTCTTTCACTATTTTTTTGCTTCCCCATCTGTCCTTGTTCTTTTCTCCCTCTTATATTTCTATCCACTCGCCCTCCTCTCCTCCTCTTACTCCCTTATCAATTTATTATATTTTTTCTCCTAATATTTTCCCTCTCTCCCTTGTTCTGCTCTTTTATAGTCTTCTTCCCTGTTCCCTCCTTCTGTCTTCCTAAACTTATTCCCTCTCTCTACCCTTCTTCTCTGCTAAACCTTCTCTTCTTGGTACCCCCGTTTTTTCTATTTTTTTTCTTGTACCATTGTTACTTTCGATTGATCTCTTTCTTAGGTTATTTTCTCCTTTTCCCCCTTAAATAAGCCTTATATATATTTGATTTTATATGCATATATGTTTAAATATCGTACACACATGATTTATTTTATGTGGAGATATTTACTGCATCATATGTATATTGAATTAAGTATATACTATATAATAATATATACATTTAATAGGGTATTTAATTTATGGATACTTCATCTATGACATTATTTACATACACAATTTATTATCATTACATTTATTAATTTTTTTTTCTTAATCTCAACATGCATTAGACTAATCAAATATTATATACCCTTAATCATTATTACAACATTTCTACAGTTCAATATTTTCGGTGTCTAGTTGACCTTAGAGTTCCGTAACCGTAACTATCTACTCTTTTTCCCACCATTTCTCTTCATTATTCATCATATGTTGACAATGGACCCAATTGGTGGCTCCAAAATGTCAATAATAAGTCTCACACCTCTAGATCTTCCTTTATAAATGAACAACTCCAACCACAGAAACTTGAAAATTGGAAATGGAAACTAAGTCAAATTGAAAAACCAAAAGGGAGTAGGAAGGAACATCTAAGAGAAGAGAACATGAAATAAATTTTACTTATATATATATAAAGATGAAGAGGGACATCATGCAAAGTATCTTTTGAGGATTTGGCCATTTACCCAGAAAGGTTTAGTCTCTCCCTATAGTTTTTGGATTTAGTACTTTCCTAGGCCATGTTATTTTGTAACTAAGTAGGGACAAAGCTATAAGGGTGGAATTTGTTTCTATTTTCCCTTGTATTCATGTATTTTATCCCATTTTAGAACTAGGTTTCCTACTTGGAAGTCCTTCACACTATCAGACTAATTTTCAAACCACTTCTCGATATTTTTCTAGTGAGTGGTGAAATTTTGTCGATCTTTGGATATTTCTTTGTCTAGCTTCAATAGTGTATTGATTCTCCTTTTCATGATTGGTAATTATTGAGCTCAAGAATCTTGCAATAATTTTAGGGAAGGTAGGAAAATGTTGGCATGCAATATGGCTCCTTCATAGTAGACCAGGAAATTTGGTGTGGTTAGAGTATCTTTGGTGGTTGCTGGGTCTACCCACAAGGATTTGGATAGGGAGTTGTATCAATTTCTCTCCTAACTAACTATGGTTCGCTTTGTGATATGATTCAAGTTTATATTACTCAATTCATCCAATCCATTTCCTTGAGGGTAGTAATTGGATGAGTGCCTCAATACAATTTTTTCTTCTATTGCAAACTAAGTTAACTTTAAATATGAGAAACACAAATAATTATCGAATACAAGAGAAGTTAGAGCCTTGAACTTGGTAGTGATTTTTTTTTGAGGGACTGTATGATGTTGTGGTCATTGATTTTGTTTAAGATAACTTATGTCAAGTAGGTGAAATAATCTATGGTTGTTAGTATGTATCAGTTATTCTTATAAGAATGGGAATAAATTTCACTAATCACATCTAGTCCCCACTATTTGAAAGGTTCTTCTACTGCCAATTGTTGCAAAGGAACCATGGGCCTTTTCTTATTTCTAGCACATTTGTAATAGACTAGACATTTCCTAGCATAAAAATTTAACTCCCTGAAGAGAATTGGCAAAAGATATCCCACTCTAAGGATCTTATGTGTTGTTTAATATGCCATGAAGTGTCCTCCTATTAGCTTGGGAGTGCTTTCTCAGTGTAAGGATTCTATAGAAAATGAATAAAAATTCCATCATGGTACTTTATGAAAAAGTACCCAATTGATTAATTGATATTGTGATGCTTCCAACCTTAATTCTCTTCACTGATTAGTATTGAGGTCATTGAGCATGGTTCCTTATTATAGGTGTTTTTCTAGTTCATGGAACCATGAGCATTCACTAAGGAAGGTACATAAGGTTTCATATGAATATATGGATAGCTCATCCCCTCATCCTTCTACTTCATTATCTTTAGGGTCTAGAGCCTCACCACAGAGTACACACATACTGTGGAATTTTATAGTGTGGTTAAGGTTAAACTCCATTTCATATTCATAGAGAAAGGTCATCTAATTGTATCTTCACTCCCCTAGCTCATTTTGCATTAAAAATTATCTCACAACTAGGTGAGGAACTATCACGTTTACATGATTTTTCAAGGTGTATTGTTTGAATTTTTTTATTTCCTTATAAACTACATATCTGTGTTTGTCTATGTTGGGATAATTTAGTTTGAAAATTTGAAAACTTGTACTCATGAAGGGAATTAATAATTCATTTCCATGGTCATATTTCTATGTGTGTATTACTACTAAGGAGAAGTGAGAGGAAAACATGTATAATGCTTGTTGAAATAAGGGTTGTTCAAAGTAGGGCCATTTGCTATAACATCCTTTATCTTGTGGAAAGATTCCTTCTCTATTTTATTCCATTTTAATTATGCACCCTTATTAATCTTTTGTTGTAGGGGATTACTAATATGGTTGAAGTTAGACACAAATATCCTTACAAAGTTAAATTTTCCTTGGAAAGACTACATGTTAGATGCTTGACAATATTAAGTGGAGTGGGGCTGAACTAGTATTGTTTAATATGGATCACCGAATACTATTTTTTACCTTTTCTTTCACATTAACTAGACTATACAAATATTAGTAGCACGACATGAATAGATTTGAGTATCTCACATCAGAATCATATAAATCATGAACCATGAAATAAAATTTTAAAGAATCAAGGCACATAAGTGATGGGTGAATGCATGAATATGGGTGACACTATTGGGCCAAATGTGGCGATGAAGTTTCAAGTTTTTTTCGCTTTTATCAAATTACATCCCTCAAAATTCATATAGGTGACGAGCCTCATCATTGGTAATTATATGGGCCTTAATTCACCTCCTATCATAGTCAAACAAACTATTCTCATAACTTATTGCATGCTTTTGATTATATTTTTCTTATGAGGTGAGTTAGAATTGGATATTTTGCTTTGGGGTATAATGTGCATTTAATGCATGATTAAAGGAGAAAATCAAGGAATTTTGGCAAAGACCAAGGCTAAAACTCTTATGGGACAAGGGAGAGGGATTATAGGAGGTAAATCCTCCTCATTTACTACCCCTCCATTTGAATATTCCTCCATCAACTCGGAGCGGAAACAGCCAAATCATGAGGACTAGAAGGCAGTAGAGCAAGTGAGAGACAAAGCACCAATTTATCTCAAGTTTGGGAGCCAGGCCTCCCTAATTTTAAGGAATTCGTTGGAGACTTCAGATGTATAAGTAGAGAGGCCTATGACCTCAGTAGTATTCAGATTTTCATTGTAAAAGTTTGCTCTATTTTCGAGCTACAAGACTTGTGACAATTCTTTTTGATGTAATTTGTTGTTTTGGTAATAAGAATGAGTTTTGTTTTGAGCCAGCAGTGAGTAACTCAGAGGGCTGAAGCTCTTAGATTAGGGCCCAACCCTATAAGCCAAGGCTCCTCTTTATTGGACATGTATGTTTAGTGTAGATTCATAGTTTAATTTCTAGTTTGCTTATTAGATGCATTTCCATTACGAATAATGTAGACTAGATTGTTTGTGTGATAGTTTGTTTCCATTTGTGACTTATTGCAACTAGCAGGTTAGCAAGGAGAAAAAGGATCACCACAAGGTTGTTAGCAGGTGTATTAGCCTCACTTCCTCCCTCTAGGACCATGACATGAGGAAGGGACCCTTAAGCAACCCCAAAAACACAGATTTCTAGTTCTTTTGTGAGCTCTGGAGTTTGATGTCTTTAACTTAGTATTTGGTTAATGTTGAAAGGTAGATTTCATTTTCATATTTTCCATATCCACTTCTGCAGTAGATCTCACTCATGCTTTCATTCCCTTCAACAACTTTCTTCATGCATAATAAAGGCAGTTGATTCATTAGTTTTGCTTCTGTAGTTTATGAAAATGTATCTTGGTGCATGACTTTTTGGAAGACACACATGTTTTATGCAGAGTAGGTGCTTCAGGAGGAGACCAAAAATTTAGAGATAGCAACCACCTTCCACTTCATCCACCTTATCCATCCCTTGTCTCCACCATCACCATCACTAGTTTTTCATCATTTTTCATTGAAATTCTCCTAAACACATTGAGCGAATCTAGCCATCTCTTATCTTCGATATTGGCTCCTAAGTGCTCTTAGAACTTCTAACACTCCATTCCACCCATCACACACCTTTCCTAAGCCTCCCAACACCTCCAACACCTCACAATTAGCTTTCGGCTATTTCCTGTAGGTTTCTTGTAATTCCTATCCTTTAGGTTTCTAGTACATCCTATAGGTTTTCCTGAAATGGCCTGTTTTGAGGCCGAATAGATGGGAAACCTCTAGGAAGTCACAAAAGGCCTCCTAGGACCCCTCCACACCATCCAACCACTTCATAAACCTTCCAACCATCCTCAAACACCTTCGATCCACCTGCCACATCCACAAGAACAATTAGTTTACATACTTGATTTTGCCTAAAAAGACCGAAGAAGTGAATGTTGAAAAGTGTGCAACAAGAAATACTAAATTTAGAAAGTGCTAAAAATAGAACTGGTAAAAATAGAACTTCTAAAAATAGCAGTTTGGCCAATGAGCATTTTGGCCACCTTGGGTGAGAGGTGAAATTGCTAAAAATAGAATCTTCTAAAAATATCATTTCTGGGTCCCTTCCTATTTTTAGTAGTCCCTGGTCTAACTATAAGAAGTAAAAACGAATTTTGTCTCACCAGTAGTTTAAAATATTAATTAATTAATTCTCCATGAGTTAATTAGTTAAGGAAAAGAAAACTTGAGGTCTTTGTGAGAGCATGCAATTATTTCTCCACTAATTGCGGAATGTGTCCTTGATTTTCTCCACAGATTGAGGAATTAAGGATGAGTTCTATATTGAGAGGATCAGTTGACTTAGTTTAACTTAGTCAAGTTCAGTTACATTAATTTAACTAGTTATTAAATTAATGAGATATAGTTTATTGATGCCTGCATGCATGTGACAACTATTATTTTCAGATAATTAAGTATTCACTCATGGATAACTCATGCATGTCAGTTCAGACAGAGTCCCAGTTGAGATTAGAGAAGGGATAGTGTACTATCACTTGGATGAATATTTTTCCAATAAAGGAAGCTCATCCATGATGAGGATTTATCTCCTTCAAGTTTGTGCAGTTAGATCAGAGGTTAGTGAGTGTGTGAAGAGGCCAATTCACACAGGTGGCAGCATTGGACCCCAAGGAAAATGCACAAGGAAATAGGAGGTTTGGAGGGAAGAGGAGAAGGTATGTGAGAAGCCTTTGACTATCTATGAGCAGCAGATGGATTGTACTGAGAGCTGGATAGCTTCTGATCTAAGGATTTGTGTAATCCGGACTATATTTTCACTTGTATGATAATACAAATATGGGGTTTTAGGTAGGTGCTTTCCCCGGGTAAATTCTTCAGTGTTATGTGTGATTGATTCCTTCTTATCAGTTATATGTGTTCTTATTGATGTGTCTCATGGTTGATTAAGCTTTCTCTAAATTGTTTGTAGAAGTAGATCAAGTGTTATGCTTTAGTACATTGCATTACCAGGTTGATCTACAGGTGGGAAATTTCTACATGGTATGAGAGCTAGCTGATTTGTAGAAAAAATTCTACATGATATCAAATCTAGTTGATTTGTAGGAAATATTCTACAAAATTCTACATGGTATCAGAGCACAGGTGATCAAGGAAGAAAATATACTAGAGGATATTTCAAAGTTTTGAGTTTTGGGCCGAGAGTTTTCACAACAGATCTGAACATTTTTGTACTAAATTTTTTGAAACAAATAGCAAATTTGGATTCCTTACAGAAAAATACCCAAATTAAATTTTTTTTTTTTTGGCAAAATTGGAGTTCGGATGATGGAGATATCACTGATTTAAAATCATCTCTTTTTTCATAAAATTTTGTGACGGCGGGAAAGTGGAAACAGATTGGTGTGCTAGCCAAGAACCTATATGCACTTGAGGCACAAGATGAATGCAAGGCCTTGAGGAGCAAGGCAAAGGTTAGATACTTGGTGGTTGAGAGGGAGAGTAAATTACCTCTCAACATGCAGCACCATAAGAAGTCTCAGATGATTGTGAAGGAGCCACGATTGGTGCAACAGCTTCAGGAGGTTGTGGAGCAGCCACAATAGGGGAAGCTGAGTGGAGATCGAGTAGAGACATCTACTCATACAGAGACCTCCAGTAGGGGGAAACTTCGAGCTAGGTGGGTTGAGGGATCACATGCAACCATACCTCCAGGTAGGAGG
>APFE031081648.1:307381-328205 GCA_000404065.3 Pinus taeda | reverse complement strand
GACAAAATGCGAGGTGGAAGATCATGGAATCTTCCAGAAGCTTCCCCTCTGACACTTGCTTCTCTGTTTTCGACCAGGGATGAGTAAGAGATCATCATTCTCAAGTGGAAGCAGGAACTATCAGAGAGAGGACACTAATCAAGACCCCAGAAGATGACTCACCTCCCTATAATCATCTATATATGGATCCCTCATCACAGAGATCCAGAGGCTGGAATTTTGCATCTTATAGAGAAGTGTTGTTGGTTTTCTGGTGTATATTCATAGTGTTGGGTGATATAAGCTTTACTTGAGGTGAAGAAGGGCTTTCTTGCTAGAGGATGATGCTGGGTCAGAACATATGGTTGTAATCCTCCTGCTACTTTTCATCTTAATAAAGCTATTCAAGTTTTCCTCCATATTCTTGTATTTTTTCTTACATATGCATTTGTATGGTTAACACACATCTGGTCCTGTGTTATTTATGAATATAGATCTTTGTTCTCCAATAGTAGTATGTCATTGTGATACCATAGGTGCTCTTTAGCTGGGTAGACGAAGAAGAAGCGACAAAGCTCTATCAGGAAGGAGAGGAAATCAAGTGCAAGACTAAGGTTGGTCTCCTTGGCTCCCCTCTTTTCTATTTTCATAAAGGAAAATGTAAGTAGACTTTAGTTGTTTGTTTCTAAGATAGCTACCAGTCTTAGTGGGAATAACAGCATCTGAGTGGACACTATTCCCGGTAACAAAATGGCGACTCCCCTAGGGAGCGACTAGATTGTTTGTTAGCCTATCATTGTTTCTTTTATAAACTTACAGACGGACCCTGAAGCCAAGCCAGCTAGCCTTCTAACTGCATTTTTCATACAAATGGAAATTAGATCAATGCTGCTTCAGTCTATCTCTAGGTTTTGTTTATGAATTAAACAATCGATCTACAAACAGTGTAATTGCCCTAAGTGGTGGCTCTAGTATCCTCCTTATATCACCCCTGTGTTTTACATATACTGAGATCACCTACTTAGCCTAAATACCTGAAATGAACTGCAAATTGTGAGTAAAAACTCATTCAAAGTCTCACACTGGTACCATCGCACCCTACCTTCAAGGCAGTCTGTATGCATCGCACTTCCCGAGTGTAGTAGGTGCACTGCATACTGAATTCACAGTGTGACAGGTGCGATGGTCAAGGAAGGTTAACTCTACCTTCAGACTTTGGTTTTTCCTCACTATTTTTAGTCCTATTCAGGAGTTTTGCTACCTCTGGTCAATGTGTTCCTGTGAAAACCCCCTTCTCTTACATTATTCCGCCTCCATAGTGCAAAGAACTATAAGTGTTTTTATGTATTGTGTGCCATTTCTAGTTCTCTTTTGCAAAAAAGTAGCATAGTCGAACTGTCGTTTCTTGATATGAAAGTGTCGTAGCTGTTGTTTTTAGTTTTAGAAGACAATCCCATTGTTCTTGATAGTCGATTATATAGTTACTATTGCATATGATTTGAATTAATAGTCTTTAAAGTGTTGAGAAGCAATTTTCATTTCAAAATCGCAAAGTGTCTCTCTTACCTTCACTTCATTTTGAAAATAAATTTGTCGAGTATTGTCGCTTTGAAAGTAATTCAGATTTTCACATAGCTTTCTTATCATAATTCATACATTAAGAAGGCTTAAAACAAATACATGCATGTGAATTTGCATTTCGACTGCTTGTTTTGATTTAGGACAGTGCATTTAGCGTGTGCTCTATGCTCTTTGCTGAAAGATTCTTTCTTTCCTTAGTAGCTAGGATTTTCATTGTCAAAAGAAGATTAAACGTTTTTTTTTCATCTTAGACTACATTTTAGGAATTTTATACACATCACGCAGTGAACCTGAAAGGCAAATTTTTAAGCAAAGATCAAATTAAAATAAATTTAATGAATCTAACAACGCTTTGGAACCTAACGCACAACATCTAGAGGTCTAGGCTAGAGACGTATTTCGGCATCGTAAAACTTGGTAACTGTTGCTTTCATTGTTGGTTGGGTGATTCCTCCACTCTGAGATGACAAGTGCCAGTACGGACTTGTGCTCCCATGTAGCGTCAAGTATATTTTGGGAGACCACAATAGGCTGCAGCCTTTATCCTTAGGAAGTCGTGTTTGCCACCCTATCGATCGCAATGCACTGAACACAGCATTCGGGAAGATTGACTGCCATACCGTAAAAGGTATTCTGCAGTTTTGCGATTGGTTTGGTAATCCCCTTTTCCTAGATCTCCAGAGAAGTCCATTTTGCTCCTTTTTAGACTCCTGAAAGGAAAAGGTCCTCTGAGCACTTGCCACTTCAGGCTCAATAAAAATCGAAGGCGACTAGAGTCATCTTTTGTTTTTTCTCGACTCTTTAAAATTGAAAAAACAAGTTGTGTCCAAGCGTCTAAAAATTTATTTTAATCGAAATAACATCACAAATCTCCCCCGTTGATCTTCAGGTTGAGAAAATGGAGTCTACCAACCAAGGATTTCCCCTTGGAAGAAATCCTAGTCCCTTCTCCTCTTGGGGAGATGTTGGTTTGCTTGTCTGGCTCTTCTCTACCTCTATCATTTAGAATCCCATAATTCCTGAACAGTCTAATCAACAACTAGACGACACTAGAGTTTCCTCCCAACCTTCTACTTCATCTGATTCTCCCTCTCCTCCTTCCTCTTCGCTTGATAAAGCCGATAAAGCTAAAATTCAAGTAACTGAGAAGAAGAAGAAGCAGAAAGAGAAAAAGGAAAAGAAGAAAGAGGAACCAAAATCGAAAGGGAGCAACCAAGTATCGTCTAGTAAAAATCCTCAAACCGCATAATCAAAAACTAAATCTTCTTGTGTCATTTGCAATGGAGACCACTATCACCAAGATTGTCCCTACATCCCTCGGATCTTAAGGGACTGGTCTCCTCGTTTGCACAATCCGGTAGCATCAACCTCTGGCGATCATGTTGAATGCTCACCATCAACTAGTGAAAGTGAAGCACATGGACAAAGAAGGAATACTAAACTTCCTTGTAAGTTGTGTGAAGGCAGTCACGCCGTCCACCGTTGTCCCTTCCTTGACGAGGCTAAAAGAGTTTTGGATGATCGTCCAGTTTCACCGCTACGACTTCCTCCTGGTTATAAAAAACTCTTGCCAAGTCCTCCACTAGTTGAAAATCCGGCTAGGCTGTCATTGTTGTCGGCCGAAGCATCTATCATTGAAAATGAACTCTCTAAATCCATACCAGACGAAAGTCAAAAGGTCAATACGGCAGTTGACCTGGTCTTTCCTTCAGAGTGTTAATCTTCAAAAGATACCGTCACAGAAGAGAAAGAGAACGACACCGTTCAAATTATTTTCATCAACACAGACTCCGATGAGCTTGGGGGCAGTCCTCCCGTTCCTTTATCCCAGGAAGGAATTTCATCAGAGTCATATCCGGCCGTCTATTCGGTCCCACCACCAAGCAACCTAGTCGTTTCCTTCGACTGGAATCTACTAGGCAGACCCCGTTTACCAGCCAATGTACCATTTAGAATTATTGTACAAGCTTACAGAATGGTCATGGTTGGTACCATCATTGATGAAGTGTTATAGCTCCAAATCTCACTCTTATGGTTTGTGATGCTGCACTCATGGCCTAGGGCAACCCTTCCTTCCAGACCTGGTCCAAAATTTATAAAACAGTGTTTTATCCCTTATACGCGACATTGCCCTGAGTTAAATGCATGTATACGCGTGTAGGCATATACCCAACCCGCGTATATGTATTAAAACACTTAAAAAAATATAAAACTCCTTAATTTCAGGCGGAGATCATGGGTTTTACCTGCTGATCACCTATTAGTGCCCGTGGCCCAACTGTTCCCAACCAACTCCCAACTAAAAAACTACCTTGGGAGAGGTATAAAAAGACCTCAAAGGGAAGGCCTAAGGGAGGAGAGAAGAGAGAGAAAGGTTATTATGCTGAGATTTTTCCCCTGACCAGGTCTGAAGACCCTTGTGCCTTCTGCACTTCCCCCATTTGTACAGGAAACCCTTGTTTCCTTGTGTGTTGATGTTCATCCACTACTTATGACATCATGGAGTAAGTCATGGAAGGAGTTTGCTAAAGGCTTGAGGCTAGATGGATTCGGAAGGAAGCTTTTCCTGGAGCTTGCGAAAGGTGACTCAAGTGAAATTATTCCTTTTCTGCACTTTATTTGTCTATAATAAAAGAAACACGTCTTGGTTCCTGATATAAATCTTCTTTATGTTTATGGTATTCATGTTGGAATTCATATGTGAATGGTTGTTTAAAGTTCATAACTAACTACCTTTATTTATAGCATGAAGCTGATTTCTTTATAAGTTTTTGTCCACATACTGCTGTGTTCTTTGGAATTGGTTTTTTTGCAAGACAAAGGAGCAAAAGGAACTCGAAGAAGGGTTTGGACCCTAAAGGACCTTCTCAAATGTAGGACTTAAGGTACGCCCCCTCTTATTATAGAATTTGCTTATAATAGCATAATGGCTGTGTGAATGTGTGTTTCTCTGTATAGACAACTTTCAGTCTGCTAGGGTTTCAACCCAAAAGCCCTAGGGGAACATTTCCCTCAATAGAATTGGCGAATCCGTTGGGGACAACACTCTTTTTGTTCCTAGTTTGGGTGTTTTCAAGCCAATAAGGGCTCAACTGCCTGTTTGCTTGTTGTTGCTGTGTGGTCTGTTCTTCAATTCTAAGTTTTGCCAGTTACTTCAGTTTGTTTTTTATTTTTCTTGAAATCTTTTATATATGTTGTTTTTCTTAGTTAGAGAAGCGTATATACGCATGTTTCCTTAAGTTAACCCGCGTATACGCAGGTTTCCTTAGGATCAGTCGCATATGCATGCAATCTGTACATAAGTACAGTCACGTATATCTTGTAATTTTCAAGATTTGTAAATCTTTTTGTCTCTGAAGGTCTGTCTGGTGGTTTGATTCAGTCTAAAAAAGTCATTTTCCAGTATCAATTGTTTGTTTACAACAAGCATCTTGTTTCAAATCTCTCTGATTGTAAGGCGTATTGGTCTTGTTTTTGTTGTTGCAAGTTTCATCGTTTTTTGCTGAAGCACGCAAGATTTCTTGCTGGAATCTTGGCTGCTCTAATTCATCAGGGTAGAAATATTGGTCTCAATCTTTGTGTTAAACCTTGCTTTTGGTGACTTTTTGTTTGCTTGACAAAACCGCTTTTTGTGACCATCCACTTCTTTGTTTCATGAAAGTTGTTGATTGATACTTTCTTGAAAATTGTCTTTTTAATCTTTTTGGTCTTTGTTGCCAATGCTTTCATTGCTGCTTTTGATTGTTAAGAGCATCTTTAAACACATTAATGTTTGTTGAGTTTTCATCCATTGTGTGGTGTCAACTTGCAAAAGTGTTTGTTGCCTATTCTTCAATCACAAAGTTTTAGTCTTGTTGAGAGCATTTTTGAAAAGACTCTTTTGTTGTTGCTTTGAAGAAAACTTTTTGAAAAACTTCGTTTTGCTTTCTTGAACTTGGTTTTCATTTGGTTTCCTTTTAGTGAATGAAAGTGCTTTTATGTTGTCTTGAAACTTGTTTTTTAAGTGTTAGACGAAATGAATGGTAAGCATCTCATATTCCATCTAGACATTTTAAGTGGCAAAATAAAAATTGATAAGAAAGCAACTTTCATTTCTTGTTTTTAGAGTTGTTTTGAATCTTGCATCAGCATATATTTGTTGCATTAGGATAGATTTGCATATCTTTTTAGGCATACATAGCTTTGTTAAATTTTGTGAGTGTGAAGCGTGAATTAGCAAAAAGAAAAGAAAATTTTGTTTTATTAGAAGTTCCTTTAAACCCTGTAGAAATTGCTTTTCATCGAAAAATGAAAACAAGTGCATGTGCATGTAGTTAGGTTTTTATTAATTTCTGTTGCGTCAAAAAGACCACTAGTTTCACTTCCATTATCCTGTGACTTAAAGAACAACCTATTTTAAATCAAGCGCTAACTAAAATTCACTAATTTTTTTTTAAAGTTAGATACACCAACAAGTTTTAGGATTTTAGGGCCTTGGATTAGGCGAGTGGAGAGTTAACTCTCCAAGGCCATTTAAACATCAAACGTAGGAGTATGAATAGCGAGTGAAAATCCAATAGCGTTAGGAAGACCAGGAAAGCTCTGGATCTGGGAGTTAAGCATAAGGGTCTGTGAAGACAGGGAAGAGAGATACCCCCTCTCCTACTTGTCTGAACTTACCTCACGACTGTTCCGCCTGGCTTCTGCGACGAGTTGGTATCCATAGTTGCTACTCCTAGGGATCTACACAGGTGGCTGCAGAGGGGAAGCCCGTGGCACCTGAGGTCGACGTTGCATCACTTTCAACAGTACTACTGGAGGGCACCCTTGTGAAGCTTGGGGGCTTACACCGACGCAGGCTGTTGTTAGGAGGTCAGGATAACTTCCTCTGTTACCTTCGCTGATAGGACTGGGCCCTCATCATCCCAGACTATCTTCGGAAGGCCCCTTAATTCACTTTCTCATATTTTGGTGTCCGTTCCTAATCACCCAGAGCGGAAACACTTGGAAGTTGTTTGACTGGCTGTTATCTTTAGGGACTTTATAGTGTGTGCTCGGTGCTCTTAGTTGGCCTACCTTTCAATTTTTTTGAGTCTTTAGTTAGATCTTAACAAGAAATTCAAAGTGGCTGACCGATCACCTACACAGTCTCGAAGACTTTGTGGTCTTTCACCACCACGTTTAGAGCCTTCTCCTAGAAGGCGAAGAGGTAATACTACTCGTGGGTTTCGTCCCACGGTAGTTGACGCATTGGGGATTGATCCTCCTCTCAGGGGCATTAGTATTCAAGCAAGGCCTGGCACTTCTGCGGAACAAGAGAGGAACACTCCAGTTCTTCCTCGAGTTCTCTTTCAAGCGGAGAATAACATAGAGGTAGAAGAATTCTCAGAGTCGTTAGCGGCTCTGAATTCTCCCCTACCATCTAGTCATCCAGACATATTACAATACGTTGGGAGTCTGACGCATAGACCGTCAAGTCCAGGTTACGCTGTGCGCTTACCATCGATGACCACTACTAGAAGTATGGCTTATACTACAAGTGCTACAACTATGCAAACTCCAACATCGGTACAAGGGGGAGGAACGATTTCCATCTCCTCTGCTTCTTTGTTTGGATCTTTTGCTAGCACATCTTTAGTTGGGTCTACCTCCATTCCGTCCACGAGTGGAAATTCCCAAACCAATGCTTTTGGTTCTAGATTCTTCCCATTTGGCACCCATTCACAGGGTATTCCTTCAGTTCTGTTTAGTGCCGCCACATCAATGATGGGTGGATCGGCTTCATTCTAGGGTTTTCCTTTCGGAAGTGGTCATATACCACATTCCAACCCGACGATAGGATCCATGAATTTTTCTTCTATAAGACAAAGCAGCAATCCTTTCCAAGGTTGGACTAACCCTGGGGTTAGTGGCGCGGGAAATGGGAATCCGTTTTTCGGCCAACAAGGGAATAGGCCGTATGCCACAGTTAGTTCATTTCAAAGTATTCCTCCCTTAGCTTTGGCTTGGAATCCATATCAGGGATTATCAACTCCTTATAATCCTTTAGGAGGAAACTTTGCTAGTTATGGAGGTTTTGCGGCTCGAGTTGGTCAAACTCTGAATTTTGCTGGATCACAAGGCTTGCCTTTTCGTTCAGCCGTTTTGCTGGTTACTTCGGGCAGCCTGGTGCCTTCCAAAATCCAGGTCAATCTTTTCAGAACATTGGGAGTTCCGCCCATTTTGGGTGGAATCCCCAAGGTCCTCCTAGGCTTCCGTTTCTAGCAACATTGAACTTGCCAGATCTCACTAAGTTAACAAATGATCCAATCAAGTACAATCCGGCCTAGCCTCCGGTCCCAACCAAACTCCCTTTGGACATTCCAAAATTTGAAGGGAAGAGCGGTGAGGACCCAGGTGACCATGTAACCACATTCCATTTGTGGTGCTCATCTAACTCCGTTATCGATGACTCTATTAGGTTGAGACATTTTCAATGCACCTTGACTGGTAATGTGGCCAAATGGTATATAGAGTTGTCAGGGGGCAGCTTTACATATTTCGCTGACTTAGCCAATATTTTCTTAAATCATTTCCAGTTGCCTGTCCGTTATGATGTTGGAACTGAACTACTGGCCACTTTTTGTCAGGATAAGGCAACTCACATTTCTGACCATATTCAGGAATGGAGATGGAGAAAGAGGCTCATTAAAGCTGAAATCCCTCTGAAGTACCGTCTCGAATGGTTTTTGAAATCTTTACAACCTGAGATCTCCAAGGATGTCTCCATGTCTGGAGTCTATTCTAAGGAGCAAGCCATTTTTAGGGCCCAACAATTAGAATTGATCTACTCTCAGTCTAGGATCCTACAAAAATACTTGCCAGATGCTCCTGGGTCTAAGGTTGACATAGCTAAGTCGAAGCTAGGTCCCCACGCAGATGGTATCATTGGGTCGGTAGACACGAATGCAGTGAACTTGTTGAACCAATTGCAGCAGTTGTCTTTACAAACTGCTTCTAACAACCAAGTCACATCATCTAACCCTCTGGCTTCCCAAACCTCTTCAATTAATGTCGTCCAATCTGATAACCCATCCAATCTGATAACCCCAAAGGAAATCAAAATTCCAAAGGGAAAAAAGAAAGGACGAGGTAAGAAAAAGAGTCAGGATGGGAAGGCTGACGCAAATAAATCCGACAATAATGTTGGTGGTGGTAGAAATGAGTCTAGAAAGAAAGTCAAGTTTCCATGCAAGTTGTGCAGTGCAGACCATTTAACTCATCTTTGCCCCAAGATTGAAGACGCTCAGCGCTTGTTAGGGCAGCAAGGGACTTCTAGTTCTCAAGCTGTGTTAACCAACCCTTTGCCCCAAGGGCAGCAACTTCTTGCTGGCACAAGTTCAAACCCTGGAACCTCCGCAGGGGGCAACCAGGAAGGGGAAAAATCATTGAATGTTTTCATGGTGGGTTCTAACATCCATGTGGCCACTCGTTCACGTGATTAGGGTGAAGTCGAAACATCCAAGGACAAGACTGTTCCCGGAAATACCAACCTTCATATTGAGCGACCCCTTGTTGAGACTATACCACGGATACTGAAAGGTTCTGCTAAATGCACGACTATTAATCCTAATGCTAGGGCCGCCCAGAATTACTCCATTGTTGAGGATCTGGCTCAGAGTCCATGCACCATGTCCACTCTAGAGGTTCTCTAGTCGTGTCCGGCTCAGCAAAGTGCTTTACCTTCCACGATTGGGGCAGTCGATCCAACTAACTCTTTAGTGCTCACTTTCGACATGTTAAATGTCAAAAAGTGACTCCCTCATCATATGGCTTTCCAAATAAAGTCTACATACCAGAAAATTAACATTTTTCATACCGTTATTGATGAAGGAGCTTCCACGTGCGTCATGGCGATGTCATACTGGAAGGCTATTGGATCGTCTTCGACTGTTCCTTCACCTACCGTCTTGACTGCATTTGATGGTCATTCTCATAAGCTGCATGGGATTATCCCGACCTTTCCTATATGTGTTGGGGGGAAGGTCATCAATATTGAAGTAGAAGTGGTAGATGCTAACCTAGACTATAATCTCCTCTTAGGAAGGAACTGGGTATATGAAATGGACACCGTTGTTTCGACTCTATTTCGTGTCATTTGCTTTCCTCATGAGGGGAAAATCGTTAAGGTTGATCAATTGGATTATTGTCCAGTCGATCCTCAAGAAAGCTCTGACTCTACTATTCCTTTAGTGGATAACCCTCATCCGCCTACTGAGAATTTAGGAGTAGGGATGTATTCCTTGTTGATGGGTACCTTTGATCTTCCCTCTCCTTTTGCTAAAATCAATTTCGTTTCATCATCTAAGGAGTCTTCTTGAGAAGAGTTCTTTCGAACTCATTATTTTTCAGACCCTTTTACCTTGCCTTCACCTACAACCACATTAGTTGAAGGACAAGGGAATGGAATGGCATTCCCTATATCTACAGCTGAGCTTAGATATCAGTATATCATCAACTCTGTAGACGACCATTCTACTCCTTTTTCTGAAGAGGAGTTAGATGGCGATGTGGCCGAGGCTTGGAGCCTTGATTCTACCTCTGCCTTGGACTACTTAGATTTAGTTTTACCTTCTGAAGAAGCAATCCTCGAAGCAATGATGGGTATAGATCGACCTTGGGAAGATTTACACCATTGTTCATACTTTCTTCCTCCATTGCAGGAGGTAGAATCTAGATTCTCCGAGCTCTGTACTAGTGATGTTTGTACGGTGTCAAATCCTTTGGCTCTAGCACACATTCGTGCCGAAGGTAATATGTCGGTGATTTCAAAAACGATACCTATAAACATCTCTAGGGACCCTAACATGATCGAGAATCACTTCATCGGAATTGAGTGTTCCCCTGAAGAAGTTCAAATTTACACCAACTTGTTCATGGAATTTCGAGATGTATTTGCTTGGTCTTATGAAGAAATGCCTGGCATTGACCCATCTATAGTTCAACATGAGATCAAGACGTATGAAAATGCCAATCCAGTTCGTCAAAGGCTTCGGCCAGTTAACCCTAGGAAAGCAGCAGCTATCAAAGTTGAAGTTGAGAAGCTGCTAAAGGCGGGTTTCATATACCCTGTTCCTCTTACTGATTGGGTTTGTAATCCAGTCCCTGTGGATAAAAAGCAAGGAAAAATCCGAGTATGGATCAATTTTAGGGACCTAAACAAGGCTTGTCAGAAAGATAATTACCCCACGCCATTCATTGATCAGATTATCGACGAGTGTGCGGGTAATGAGACTTTTTCCTTCATGGATGGTTTTTCTGGTTATAATCAAATTTCTATCCATCCTGAAGATCAACATAAGACAACCTTTATATGTCCCTGGGGTACCTTTGCATATAGAAAGATGCCTTTTGGTCTTAAAAATGCTGGAGCCACTTTTCAACGGGCCATGTCATATGCTTTCCATGACATCAAACATGTCATCGAAGCATACTTGGATGATCTTGCTGCTCGTTCTCGAAAGAGAACTGATCACCCTAGTCACCTTCGAATGGTTTTCAAGCGATGTTGTTTTTATAAAATCTAGTTGAATCCCAACAAGTGCATTTTTGCGGTTACATCCGGTCGGTTGTTAGGGTTCATTGTGTCAAATGGAGGGATTTTTGTTGATCCCTTCAAGGTTTAGGCAATAGCTCAGTTGCCTCCCCCATCCTCAATTTGACAACTTCAAAGTCTTCAAGGGAAGGCTAATTTCTTAAGACGGTTTGTAGCAAACTATGTTGAGATCACTAAAGGGTTCATGTGTTTGCTATGGAAAGGAGTTCCATTTGTATGGGACGACTTTGTGCAATGATCGTTTGATGCTTTGAAAAAGGAAGTAGTCCCTGCCCCGCTTTTGAGTCCACCGGATTATGGGAGAGACTTCCTTTTATATCTCGCTGCAGCAGAATCAACCATTGGTATGGTTCTCGTTCAGGAGGACGATGCTCTCACTGAGCATGTTATTTATTATTTGAGTCGAGGCTTAATAGGTCCTGAACTTCGCTATTCTCCAGTTGAGAAGTTGGCCTTGGCAGTTGTCCATGCTGTCCAGTGGCTCCGTCATTATATCCTGCTGCGCATGAATTTTGTCTTAGCGACGGTCAATCCATTTCAATTTGTCCTCAGTAGGTGAGTGATTGGGGGAAAATATAATAGATGGATAGTCATCTTGCAAGAATTTGATCTCGAGTTCTTGTCTACCAAGTCTAAGAAATCCATGGTTTTTGCTGAGCTAATTTCTGAGCTGCCTTGTGGAGAGGATACTGTTTATGAGGAAAGTTTTCCTGATGAACATTTATTCCTCATCTCTTCACTTGACCCTTGGTATGGAGATATCATTGTCTATCTCCAGAATTCGAAGTTTCCCTCTACTTTCTCCAAGGACGAACGTCGAAAATTACGTCACCTGGCTAAAAATTATGTTATCATTGGTGATACCTTACACCGTCGAGGGGTTGATTCAATCCTTCGGCACTGTTTACCCTTAGAGGAAGCAAAGTTAGTGCTAAATGACTGCCACAGTGGAGCTTGTGGTGGTCATCTATCAGGGCTTGCTACAACCCAGCGCATCTTACGTGCCGACTATTTTTGGCCTTCACTCTTTAAAGGCTGTGTGGAAGCGGTCAAACGTTGTCACCCCTTTCAGATCTTTACTCGGAAGATGCATGCTGATCCAACTCCTCTTTTTTCCGTTGTCACCATTGATCCTTTTACTAAGTGGGGTATTGATTTTACAACTTGTAATCTGCCTTCAGCGGTGAATCACAGGTACATTATCGTGGCTGTAGACTACTTTACGAAGTGGGCCGAAGCCATGCCCACTTCTAAAAACAATAGTGACACCACAACATTGTTCATTTTCAATCAGGTTATCTCAATATTCAGTATCCCGAGAGAGATTGTCAGTGATCATGGCAGTCATTTCCAGAATCAACTGATGTCTGAATTGGCTCTCAAATTGGGTTTTTGGCAGGAGCATTCGTCTCCTTATTATCCTTAGGCCAATGGACAGGTCGAGTTAGTAAATAAAACTCTTAATACGATCCTCCAATGGACAATCAACAAAAATTGGTCCAAGGCATGTTATGTTGTATTCGGCTCTTTGGGCATACCGGACCTCCGTGAAGACTGCTACTGGTTTTACACCTTTTCAGTTGGTTTATGGGATGGAATCTATCTTTCTAGTTGAATGTGAAATTCCATCTCTTAAGCTAGTTGTTGAGCTCCTTCCAGAGATTTCGAGTCTCAAAGAGCACCTCCTTCACTTGGAACATCTCGATGAGCAGTGTCGAGATGCCACCACGATGAATGAGGCTCATAAGAAAAGGGTTAAAGCGCAGTATGATAAATCTGTCCGTCCTCGTGTCTTTTCTGAAGGTGACCTTGTCTTGGTCTATGACGAAGATAAAGACACCTTGGGGGAAGGAAATTTTAAGCCTATTAGGTACGGTCCTTTCATTATTAAATGAATTTTAGAAAAAGGGTCATATGAGTTAATCGATTTTGAGGGAAACAATCTAGTGGAGCCCTGAAACGAGCTCTACCTAAAGAAGTAATTTACTTAAGTAGGAGTTAGGGAATGGATTCTTTGTACATTATGTATATTTGTACATATATCATCGAGATTTTTTGATATCAACACTTTTTGGTTTGCTGTGGCAGGTGTTGATGGATGACTTGGTCTATTTTGGGTTCGCTGATGGTGCTAGTCGGCACACTCAGAATCTCGCTTCTGCAGCTTGGGTACTCTATTATCCAACTCGTTAATTGATGGTATCAAGAGGCGTATGCATTGTTCCCACTTCAAATAATATGGCTGAGTATACCGCCGTTATTAATTTACTATCTGAGGCAATTTTTCACGAGATCAACTCGTTGGTAGTTTATCTTGATTCTGAATTGATAGTGTCACAATTAAACAACATTTATCGGGTAAGGGATCCATGTTTATATCGCCAATGTTTAAGGGTGAGGTTGTTGCAAAGATCATTTGTTTATATTAAGTATTTTCACATTCCAAGATCTCATAATTGGTTAGCTGATTCTATCGCTAGTCAAGCATTAGACTAGCACATCAATCATTCATCACAATAAAATCAAGCATTAAAAAGTCGAATTGTATATATATATAATATATTTATATATATATATATATATATCATAAAGCATCTCGAGTGTACATATGTTCAAAAATATACAAAATTAGGACTTAAATGCCCATAATCATGTCCGGCATATCTAATGCTCCGGATCAGGATGAGCGGCCAAGTAGGTAACTATCGCATTGGCCACACGGCGAAAAGTGTGAATCCAGTCATGTGGCATGCCAACCACATGACGCTGCATATCCTCAGGAAGATCCTCTATGGCAGCCATCGGTACTCGGCAGCTCAGTCTCATCAAGTGTCGCTAGACGTTATTTAGAGTTCATTCTATATCAGCAGTCGCCTCTTCAGCTCCTCAGCCGCACCATCCATGCCACGGGAACCCATCTGGTCGTACCGGTCCAATATCTGGAACATGATCATCATATTAGTCATTTGAATCACATCAACATTATTTTTCAAAATGCATCATTATATTTGAAAAATCCAAAAAATCATAAAATCAAAAAGTCTTACCAATCTCGCCCCATGCTGCGTTCGGTGGTAATGCTAGATCAGGATCTCCTCGGAAATCTAGCCCAGCATAGGGGTAGTCATCTACGACGATGATCTGTTGATCCCACCAGGTGAAGAATTCATCATCAAAGGCAGTCCTTGGGACCTCCCCACCCCCGAGACGTTTCATCAGATCAGCCTACTGGCCCATGCGTGGATCTCGTGGGGTGCTGATGGAAACTGCTACCCTGGGGTGGAGTGCGGGAACCTTCTCAAAAAAGAAAGTACACAGGATAGTCCCATATCCAAAGTTTTTGGTATGTCCCCTCTTGATAGAAGTGAGTTGGCTCTTCATGTTGGCCAGAAGAGGAGTACACCAGTCGAACACAGTAGTGAGACAGTCAACTACCATGCTCATGGTTAACCGTGATGCCTGATGCAGAGAGTACGATCCGTTCACTCGAGCTATGGTGAATAGGATTATCCTCAGTGATAAACTTGCCACATTTGTGATAGAAATCTAGCTCCCAACCTTCTTGGGATGTCTCGGGCAATATATCTGTACGTAGTCCTCTATTGTGAGACTGCTCCGTGTCCTGCCCCGGGAATGTACTACCTCTCCCCTTCAGGACAGGCCCGTGATGAAATAGATATCCTCCACTTCTACCCTGAGTGGCATTTGTTCAATCATAAATGCTTCCTCCTCGACGTCCCAATAATCAATGAGCATCTCAAGCAGATGTGTGTTTGCTTTCATATTCGGCAGTTTGAAGAATTTAAGCAAACCGCATCCCTGTAGGGCATTCAAAGCTTCAGGATCATTCATGACTTCATTATCCACCGTTGCGTGCTCTCTTTCATGCTAGGTGACTGACATTCTGAGAAAAAAATGATTTGCAACTGTTAGTTTTTATTTAAAATTATTTGCGGTGTATATGCGGGTCCTTGTGCACACAGTTGCGTACAGGGTCCGCGTGTACGTGGGTTTCATATTACCAACCCGTGTATACACCGCAGTGAAATTTTGGGCAAAACATTCAATGGTGAAACATTAATTAAAAATCTTAAAACCAGTGACAATCAATTGCAAGCTAAGTATAAGAGTTACCTGGAGGTTTTTGAAGAATTTGAACGATTGAATTTGGTATACGGGAAGTTTGCTCCTTTTGCTCCAAATCTTTGCTTTCAAACTCAAATGGTAAAAATGGTGAGTCCAAAATCCCTTTTATAAGTTTTGGAAATGCAAAATTTTTTCAAAATTTTATTTTGTTTGGCCTCATGTGACTTTTAACTTGGGAGCTTGGAATGTCGATGATGGTTCGTTTTTCAGGACATTTTGGACGTTTTTTCGACAGTTTTGAGATGGTTCCATGACTACTGACCCATCATGGCAGGTATCATTTTCTCACTGGCATATAGGTTAGCGACACCATTTTTCCGTTGCATTATGCATACTAGTCTTCATTCGCCGATACATCTGCCATAGGGTCGACCCCACCGTGTTATGGTTCGTAAGCCATCTTCACTCGCCGATTCTTGAAATCATGACATGATAGTAGAGCCATCCTTTACATGGGCATCGTAGTTAGCACCTCACTGACATTTGTTTCCCATGCTGCTCCGATTTGAGTAGGCTCAAGACTCCTCTATAGTCCCGCCATGAATTATGCATTGAAGACTCATTCCTCTTAGCTTCTTCGCTTTGTTCTGGCCTTATACCCTAGAGGCTCCTTTGTGTTGAGTTGTACTACTGCATTGCATGTTGACCACTTGCACCCTTTGGCCTAGAGCCGGCTTCACTTGGACTTGTGTTTAAGCCAACTTTTGACCATGACGACTGCAAAATCAACCTTGCATACCTTTGACTTCTGTAATTTGACACACCTTAACCCGTGGAAGGAACGCACCTTTGAGTGTCACTGACCCGTTTTCACCTCCCTGCATTGAGCATAGGAATGTTCCATTCCCAGGAATTAGATCATCTGTTTCACCGACACTCGTTCTTTCCACTATACCATAGCATTATTTTATTTCTTTTTCAAGCTTAACAGAAAAAGACAAAAAAAATAAATATTCCAAAAAAGAGTGGGAACGGGACAATATTTCCATTTATTGTTGGTAGCTAGAGTCACTCATCTCGCCCTTGAACAAAGCACTCAAACAAAGTCTTCTCCATTTGGGCGGGATTTAGTTTGACTTAGGTACGCCTCAACCTTGTTATTGAGTCATTTCTCCCCCGATTAGTTATCTCTTCCAATCATATGGAGGGTTCGTTCGTGCCTCTTGCATGACGAACTTATACAGAGTCATCATATGTTGCCACATAGCCACATTGAGTTGTGCTTTTATTCAAGGGAAGTTAGCCTGAGTCGGCCTCTCTACGGTGTCTCTTGACTCATTTTTTAGTCGGCCATCCCTGGTTGTCAGTGTCATGTCTATTATCACATCAGCTATACTGGTCCTTTACTCATGCTGGTTTGAGAAGGTCTCCATTGAATTCTTGCTGACGGGTCTTGTCCTTATCGATGATGACATCTTGCTCTGAGGACAGGCCTAGAGCTACGCCCTAGCCCTATTTTCATTATTGATAGGTCACCTTGTGCTCAGCATCGATCAGTATCATGGGTCTTTGACTGAGTGGTTTCCCTTGTGTTCGACATCAACTTACATTATACACCATTGGGATTCGTGCAAGTACCTTGGTTTCCATTTGACCCTATTGGTGGATACCTCACCTTTGTGTCAGCTTTCATTATTGGTTGGTTCAGAGGGTTTCTGTCGTGCGCTAGCCACATCTTGTGTATGCCGAAAACGTACTTTGGTTTGGTTACTACATCTCTTTCATCCGATTCCTTCCACATTATTGGCCTACGGGTTACACTCGTGCTCGATTGATGAAGGATGCCTTAATGCCTTCCTTCTAGCAGATCTTTCCCTATCGACTCTGACTTATTGCTCTGGGGCAAAGATCTAGAGTCCATTTGGCAGTACCTTGGGGTTTGCAGTCATTAGTGGCAGATATTCACTATCGACAGTGGGAAACCATCATTGTCTCCTGATCGATAGATTCTTACTGGTGTTCGACTCCAGCTCATCTATTCACACTTGTTGGATTGTACTAGGTACCTTGACGCTCATTATCATTATCGGTGAGTAGTCTCGCATTTGTTAATGGTATACATCAATGACTGGTAATCAAACGATTTCTCACATGGTCGACTCATTTATTCCCATGGTGTAGAAATGTACCACGGCGTGGTAAAGACCTCAAGTTGTACCGGCATTCATTGGTTCACTTGACAGTTGCTCTTGTTGCTGCTAGTTGATACCACTCCACCTTATATGTTGCAGTCAGTCATGGCAACATTCTATATGTTGGCACCTGAGTTTGCAGTGTAGTACCATCCTTTTCCATCATGTTCAGTCGGTACCTTTTGGGATCAGTCTTTGATATCAGTGATCCGTTGCATTTTTCAGTAGCATTGATAGTCTTATATGTGATATTCAGACATGTACTTGTTCGATCATGATCAGATGATCCATTATGTATTTTCCAGTCATTTATACTTGTATACTTAGTGGATTCACTTGTACTTGATATGTGGACATGCTTTGCTTTCTCTGAGCATGGGTATGCCCGCCTCAGACAGTGTTTCTTTCTAATCTCCTTTTGTGGCTTGGCAGGATGAATTTTGGTGAAGTCCTCCTCGGTTTTTGACAGATTTCCTTTCCATGTACTTGGTTAATAAATTTCAGCCATCATGTAACCCTTTTGACCTCATTTATTAAGGGGCATCTGTTATAGCTCCAAATCTCACTCTTATGGTTTGTGATGCTGCACTCATGGCCTAGGGTAACCCCTCCTTCCAGACCTGGTCCAAAATTTAAAAAACAGTGTTTTATCCCTTATACGCGACATTGCTCTGAGTTAAATGCATGTATACGCGGGTAGGCATATACCCAACCCGCGTATATGTATTAAAACACTTAAAAAAATATTAAACTCCTTAATTTTGGGCGGAGATCATGGGTTTTACCTGTTGATCACCTGTTAGTGCCCATGGCCCAACTGTTCCTAACCAACTCCCAACTAAAAAACTACTTTGGGAGAGGTATAAAAAGACCTCAAAGAGAAGGCCTAAGGGAGGAGAGAAGAGAGAGAAAGGTTATTATGCTAAGATTTTTCCCCTGACCAAGTCTGTAGACCCTTGTGCCTTCTGCACTTCCCCCATTTGTACAGGAAACCCTTGTTTCCTTGTGTGTATCGTTCGTCCACTACTTATGACATCATGGATTAAGTCATGGAAGGAGTTTGCTAAAGGCTTGAGGCCGGACGGATCCGGAAGGAAGCTTTTCTTGGAGCCTGCAAAAGGTGACTCAGGTGAAATTATTCCTTTTCTGCACTTTATTTGTCTATAATAAAAGAAACACGTCTTGGTTCCTGATATAAATCTTTTTTATGTTTATGATATTCATGTTGGAATTCATATGTGAATGGTTGTTTAAAGTTCATAACTAACTACCTTTCTTTATAACATGAAGATGATTTCTTTATAATTTTTTTTCCATATACTGCTATGTTCTTTGGAATTGGTTGTTTTGCAGGACAAAGGAGCAAAAGGAACTCGAAGAAGGGTTTGGACACTAAAGGACCTTCTTAAACATAGGACCTAAGGTACGCCCCCTCCTATTATAGAATTTGCTTATAATAGCATAATGGTTGTGTGAATGTGTGTTTCTCTATATAGACAACTTTCAGTTTGTTAGGGTTTCAACCCAAAAGCCCTAGGGGAACATTTCCCTCAACATGAAGGGGCTTCTGTGAGTATCCTTTCCTCAGCTTCTTGGAAAGCGCTTGGGTCGCCATCGCTTTTGCCTAAAATGAGGAATCTGACTGGCTTCAACAAGGGAACTAGTCGACCTTTAGGGATCCTTCCCAATGTGCCCATTACTTTAAGAAGGAACACTGTTCACATGAACATTATGGTAGTTCAAGGACCTTTAGATTATAATCTACTCCTTGGATACGACTATATTTATTGCATGGGAGCCATCGTCTCCTCACTCTTTAGAGTAATGTGTTTTCTGCACGAAGGCAGAATGGTCAAGCTCGTGGACCAAATGTCATTCCCCAGATCACACATTGCAAATAGTCAAATGCTATCCCTAAATGGTCTTTTCATTCAAGAAAGGTCTCATCGGTCTCCAGTCCGTCCACCTGATGAGCGCAAGTGATTCAGGAAGATGTGACTGAAACCCAGGGGGCATGCACCCTGGTCTGTTTCGGCAGGAAAACCTTAGGTATAGAGTGGATTTCTGCGAGGGATATATGACTAGTCTGGCGAACCCATCCTTACAGGAAAATGGGAACAGGTTGGAATAAGATACCTTCATTAAAGTTATGTGAGTGGAATGCGCCTGTGCCATTCACCTTTGTCTGTTTCGATAGACATCGCAGAGGAAGAATTTTATCCACTACGCGGATAGAACTTTCTTGGTAACCTGGAAATTTTTCGCTATACTTGGGGGCATGTAAACCTTTCTGCATGCAAGTGAAGAGAGGCTACATATTTTTTTAAATATTTAGGACCTCTAACCCTTTAAACCCATAAGGCTAGTCGTTTCCTAACTTGCATAAAGAAAGGATCTGTGGCAAAGCTTGAGAGATGTAAGACACTTCAAAATATCATCTCGAATGAGACATTTCTTATCATATGATTGGCGAGCAATGTTGTCGCAGAGTTCAAGCTCATTAAAAAATAAACATAAGTCATGAGAAAATGTTTCCCCCAACGTTTAAGCTCATTAAAAAATGAATTGGTAAATAACCATTGTGAATGCCTTATCGCTAGCTTTTGAGCCTTGGTCATGTTCTCGCCATCACCACCACTCTGTTTTTAGCTGATCATTCACCCTCATATGATTGTTTACCCCTTCAAGGAACATCTGCAAGGAGTGATTCTGTTAGCCATCATTGTGACACTGCTGTGATTGGAAAATTCCAAATCTTACCTGGAATCAGCTGCTACCCAAAACCATCACTCGTTCCTCGAAAACGAGTCTTTGTTAAGCTCTTTTCACCTGACTCATAAAATATGAAAAGATTTCCGAGCAATTGGCCTCTTCGAATCATTAAAGGCATCAGAAGTGCTATCCCTCCTCTAGATTTTAATCTTTTTGGACCTGAGGGATTATTACACAAAAATATCGAGTGCTTGTCTTGTTCAACTCGTTAAAACTATCGAAAATTCATCCCTTTCGTATTATTTTATGCTTTTTCAAACTTAAGGGATTATACAACAAAAAAGAATCTTTGGAGTCTTCTTTCTGTTTCTTCTAGACTCTCTAAAATTGAAAGATACTGAGTTATCTTTGTCGTTAAACTCGTTAAAACCGAATAACGACTAACTCATCCAAATGGATGAGAATGAGTTTCACTGTCGCTAAGCTCGCTAAAATATAGCGATAGGTTCACCCGAAGGGCAAATTATAGAACAAGCATATGTTATCCTCCTCAAGCTTCACAAAAATAAAGAGGTACTGGTTAGCAATGACTGGGGAAAATTGGGAAGAAAACTTGAAGAAACTTTATTGGTAGCAAGTCGCTCTTGAACTGACACTTTTCCTTCCGCATCCATGCCAGGTTGGGTTGTTACGTCACTGG
>APFE031081648.1:279008-306334 GCA_000404065.3 Pinus taeda | reverse complement strand
AAACAATAGTAGACTTTGATTGTTTGTTTCTAAGATAGCCACCCATCTTAGTGGGAATAGTAGCATCCGAGTGGACACTATTCCCGGATAACACATATGATGCCATTGATGTAGTACTTGCTTGTTGGTTGGAAGAATGGCGCACTACAACAGAATTGGTGGTAGGAGGGAGCAAGTTCACTGTGCAGCGCAAGAAGGAGGAGGCCAAACTCAAGAGGATGTAGCTTGCTGAAAAGAGAAAGAAAGAGGCTGCTAACAAGGCCCAAGTGGAGCGTGATGCCGCTCAGCAGAAAGAGAAGAAAATGGGTGGAACATAGTGGGGCTCTGATAAAGGCGTGAGGTTGCCTTCATTGAAGACAGAAGAAGAGATGGATGAGCAGACCAAGCAACATGACTTGGACCCATAGGCGATGTCTGCCCGCATCAAGCATCCAAGGGAGTAGGAGAAATCAGGGTCCAAGAAGAAATATAAGGCCACTAAGACATTGATGGACCCAATCACGCTTACAGAGGGTGACTTGCATGAAATTCGAGACATGGTGCGAGATGTCACCACGGAGGCCCTACAATAGTTTGAGCAGCAACAACAACTAATATTGGGGGCTATCCAGGTAGGTCTATAGGAGCTACAGACCCACATGTCATAGTTTGGTACAGTGTCCACTAGCCTTGCTATTGGCACTTCAGAAGCTGCTGAGATGCTGCACGCGAAGGCCTCCTACACGATAGTGCTACCTTATGGAGCACTAACCTTGGAGAATGAAGCTGACAGGCCCACTATTAGTGCCCTCAATTGGGTAGGGTTAAATCTGGTAGCGCTTCCTAGTGAGGCGCTCCACTTATTACAGGATGGAGTGATTACGGAGTTAAGGGCCCATGAGCACTGCACACTATAGGTGATCTAACAATGAGTAGATGGCACTACAACAAGACTCTACCATCGTAAGTGGGCAAATTTCTTACCTCTGATGACACACAACGTAGCAATCGGGTCATCATGTTACAACTTAGTGTTGTTACTTCATGTAACTGATTCTACCAGCACTCTAATTCTTCATCTGAGTCTGAGGTGTAGGAACTCTCGCGATCCCATATAATTCATCCATCTGCTGTTAGATTCAGCCAATCTTGGTCTCGTACTGTTATCTTATATATACAGTCCAAATCGTTATCACTCTCATAATCGTGGACTGGTTCAGTGTAGCGCAATCCTTTAGTAGGATCTAGGGGTACTATTACACATAGCAATTTCTTCTAAAATATCATCTTCACACTTCTTTAGGTTGATTACCCCGTTCATATCAGTAGCCCAATTGATGCCAAGTAGCACAGGGTAGGGGTTGCTGTCATCCACAATTTCTGTTACTTTGAAGTCAGCTAGCATGCTTGCGCCTTCAATATCTATAGTTACCCCTTGCAGTTGCCCCATGGGGATGATCTTCTACTATTTTTCCATCTTTAGCTGAATCAAAGACCACTACAGCATGGGTATTCCCACCCGTTCCCAAGTCTGCTTCGGTAGGATGTTTGCATCTAACCCTAGATCCAAAATAACATGATCCATTTCATACTCTCCTATCTATGCAGTCAGTCTCATTTCTCATCTTGTCTTTATTTTATGCTTACCAATATTTCATACCACGTGCGGTTCACCTAGAGTGTCTCTAGCACATCTATTTATAAGCTCCTGTAACCCCTTCACAGCCTTGCTATCACACATCAACTTCATGTAGGTCTCTAGGAAGGTCGTAAGCATAGAAGGGTCCATCTCCTAATCCAGTTTATCCTTGCTTCCTGAGGTGGAGGCCTTAGTGAAGCTCTTCTTTGCTTCCATGAACGTTTCACATGCGTGCTCCAAATCAAATTCAACTTCCTTCACTGGAGCTTTGCAAATCCATGCGCCATCTTCGGGTTGTTTCCCCTTATCATCCCTTATTTCAATTCCACTTCAGAGCATTATATTCACATTCGGGTCCTCTTTGTGAGGCTCATACCTCATCATCTTCAGATTCTGAGTCAACTGAGGTGGTAGCGGCCCTTTGTCACGTATCCTCGCTATCAGCGTGGGACAATCCTTCATTTCATGATCAAACAGAATGCAATATTTGCATGATGGAAATGTCGGGTTAGTGCAATCATGGGCATAGTGTCTTGGTCCTCCACAATTATAGTAGATTAGTTGTCCCCGACCTCTACTAGGCCCTCCTCTGCCTTGGCTTCGTCCACGCCCCTAAAACCCTGTTTGCGTCATCCCTGCACTATGGTTAGGGGGCCATGTTTCTACCTGAACCCTATAGCTAGGTGTTCTATCCATCATCAATTCATAGCTTCTGCAGTTGCACCCTTCATGCCCTACTCACCTGCAGAAGTTGCAGAACAATTGTTGTAGTGTTTGTACAAAATTTTGTAGCAAATGACAGTTATCTGTGGTATGTTTTCCTGCTATCTGACATATATCACAACGATGCAAGCCCCGTGCTTGGTCTTACTTGGGCACCTAGCCTCAAAGGCATCGGTCCTCGTCCTATAATATAGATCACAAATACCGGGCAATGGCCCTTGTCATGCCCCTGACCTTTAAATTCCTGGCACCATACCTCTTCGCACACCTCCGGTTGAACAGTTCTATCTTGCTTCAGACCTTGCATTTGAAGGAAACGATTTTGCAACCGTACATGCATTTGTTGAACCCCCAGATTCGTATCCTACATCGGTGCTTGATGCAGTCTCATTGCAACCTCTAAGGCCTCTGCGTAAGTCATTATCTTCTATTGTGATAGCACAACCCTTAGGTGTGGCAGGAGCAAAGCCATGAACCACTCATGGTGCTGTCCATTTGTAAAGTTCATATTAGCTTTGCAGATTTTACACTTCAAACTCTGATCTAATTCCCAAGGTGTCTCGCCTGGTTTCATCATGATTTCCTTGAACCCCACAATCGACTATGCCTCGGATTTAGGCCTACTGAATTATTTATTCATCGCGGTCTAGATATACGCTACCCCATCATTTGGGTTATCATTAGAGTACTTGATGTACCAGGTTAGTGCGTGATCCTGCAAGGCACTAACCAATGTTTCATTCTTCATGTGATCATTTGTAACACCCTGAGATTCACAATGAACCAGAACTAGTTTGGGTCATCGTTTCTCAAGCCTTTGAACAAAGGAAGCTTCACTGAATTTTCCATGCTGAACTATGGTGGAGGTGGAGGTGGTATGGAAAAAGTCGCAGGTGATGGTGGTGAAGTTGGAGGTGGTGTAGGTGGAGGTGGTAGTCACGAGAATCTGTGTCTTATTAACTGAATATCACTTTGCAGAGAAGCCTACGCTACTCCCTCTTCATCACCAAATGGAGGTGAAATCAATGGACTATATTTAGGACTCTTTCGTCCTTTGTTCTTGTAAGTCTTTCTGCTTCACATAGCTCCGAACATGAAGGTAGCTAGATAACCCGTTTTTCGCAAAATAAAATCTTAGTCTAGGTATTCAAAGACTTCAAGTACTTACCTCACGAATCTTTGAAAAGGCGTCGCTCCGCCTCGCTATAGCTGACTAAGGTGTCGACCATAAATTAGTCACAAATCCTCCTATGATGTGATCAAGCCAATGATCGATAGCACAGGCGATCTTATCCTTACAAGATTCCAATCTCTACACTAACTCTGGGGTCTAGACAATAGGACCGTCAAGTCTCCACCTTCCTTGGCTATTTGCTAGCTTCGGGATCCACTCATATAGCTCAATCGGAAAGGAACAGAAAAAGATCTCATGGATCTCTGTATATACATACCTATCCAGCCACTGTTCCTTTTTTAGTCATAGATTTCTGTTTTCCTATGCCACGAGTTCATGGATCTTCCTATCCAACCAGTCTTCGATCTCTTTCTTAGTTGGATTTGAGTGATACGACATCACACATCTCTTATGCAGATTCCAGTCCCAACACCCAAACCATTTATTGGCTACATGGGGCCTGACCTAGGTTCAATGTTAGTTAGCCAAACAAATCCCTACACTACTGGCCCTTTCTGCATTAGCTCGCGGAGCGCGCACTGAAGTCTCACCTAAAGTAGTATCGGGGGATGCTGGAACCAAGTTTCTACACCCTGAGATGGTGGTGATGTTATTTTATTCCTTTTGTTCCTTCTTTCACACAGGTCGTTAAGTTCTAGGGGTCTATCTATCTAGCCCCTTATTCCACCCTTCGATACCTCTGCAAAAGGGTACGATTGACCTTCACACAGCCTTAACCTTTGGTTCAGGTACTTTTGTGCTGCTAAAGCATCAAATAGAACATGTTTCCAAGTTATCCTTAAGTGTTCAGTTATCTTACTAAATAATCATAGTTAGCACCACGTAAATAGATATTCTTAAATGTGTTCAATTAGCCAATGTAATTACATACGTTCGCGCATCTCATAAACACTGTAAATAAAATCTATGCACAATATGACAAGATGCATTAACAGGAAAGGAAGACACATACTTTGTAGATTGATTCTCTTTATTGATATTTTCAAATGATTACAAACTCTATCAGCCCTGTACACATAGCTGTAGGGGTCTGCGCACTCAGCTGTGGACTTCCACCCTAGGCCTCTACGCACTCAGCTGCAGAGTCTCTACCTACGCTAAGACCCAAAATTTAGACTACTAAAGACTTAAGAGTTCTTTTGAACTTACTACTACTTAGAGCTTACCTACTTAGCTCTTTTTATACAATCCCATGGTTTGCAGACCATGGGTAGATCTTTACAGCTGAATTTACCTTTACAAAATAAGGGTGGAAAAACCTTTATGACTCATACCACCTTCACGCTTTGCGACCACAAAATGCAGAGACTTTACAACTTTATTACAAAATTTGACCCAAAACATTGGCTTTTAGCCCCAAAACTATCCTTGGGGGATCCTGTTCCCACCAAGCACCAAGCTTAGCATCAATACATGACTGAGAGACATCAAGAGGACTTTGTTGAGCTTACGTTTCCCCAAACTCAAGCTTGATAGTGTTTTGCCTTGTTAGGATGTCTAGTGGGCTCTACCATATTTTTTCTTATATGGGTATGAGTGCATTGTAATATTATTTGTAAATAATTTGTAAGTGGAATTCCAAGTGTCAATATTGGAATTTGAAGAATCATGATGTAATCTAATGAGTTATTTTGTAAATAAGTTGAAGAGTCATAAGGGAAGTCCAAAAGTAACAAAGGGGAGTTGAAGAGTCGCCCCCTTCTTGTTATAAATCAATCCTCATAACTCATGCAAAAGGGTTTTGGGAGCCTATCTTTTGGCTAGGATTAGGCTTATAGTAAGGAGCTTGGGAGTTTTGTGAGAGCCTTAGCTTCTCTGTAGCATAGAGGAAGTATATTTCTTTGGAGGAGTAGGTGATGTTGACTTTATGTTCCAGTATTGGGGCTAGTGGTTCGTCAATAATGTATCTATGATTGGAACTTTCACTTAATAAAAGCTCAAAGCCGACACGTTTTCATGCATATGTTGTAAACGTAGTAGGATTATTATTTTTATGTTTGTAATGTATGTTATTTAACTTATGCTTATGGTTATGAACTATTTTATTGGCATTGGTACGAATCTTGTTGAATGTGTGTTGTTTAATTCATCATTGTTAACTTGTGAACTATTTCTCATATTAGCTTCTGATTTCATTTATACTCATGAGTTCCTTTCAAGCTACGTACTATAACATAATTCTAAGGGGCTCACTGATAAACCCTTCCATGTGACGTTGCACTTGACTCTGTACAAGGTCACACACTTGTTCTCACAAAAGTCACTATACTTCACTCTATGAATTATTACAGCCAAGGCACATCCTTAAAGCCCACTACATTGACAAATGGGTCGTATTCCGGATGGGACTCCTACACCAAAAAAAGTGAGGTCTAATTGGAACATCATATCACGGAGATCCGCTTAATGTTGGAAAATATAACACCGTCAAAAGTGACAAAGACCTATACCCAGATTTATTGCAAATCGACTGGACATTTGAAAACTATGTAGTCATTAATCTCAAATGGGAAGCCATGATTTCAAATAGGAAACCATGACCTTTGAATTCGATGTAGTTCAGGTGATACAAATGTTAGATCCATACCAAGGCCTGAGGTTTACTAAACCTATAGATGATGTTGAAGAACCTAACTTTGTAGATCATCTATATCAACTCACTGAAGAGAGAGGATTATATTAATTCAATGGTTGTTGGATCTATAATAGCAGGAGAAGTGTCTAAAGTATTGAAGTGGGGTTAGATGTTACGATGGATGATTGGAAATAGGGAGATCATAATATTTATTCACAACACTGTGAAACTTTCTGATGCCTTCGATGTATCGGTACTAAGGTACATGATTATCCTTTTTTTAATGGTACTAAGTATTTTGTGAATTTTATACAAGAATTTGATTCCAGAATAGAAGAGAGCCAAAATATCTCTATAATGAATGTTTCCTTGCAATCCAGCCTTGAAAGATGGTGGGAAACCCATCATGACCAGCTTCATGATTGGGATGTTATCAAGTCTGCTATGATGTTGTTGTAGTTACTACAACTAAGTTCCAAAATTTTGTCCATGCTTTGATTTTGAAGCCTCCCTTCTGTCCACAAGAGCTTATATTTCACTACCATCAAGTATTAATGTTGTGATGGAGACTTATCTTTTCATGCTTTTCTTGTAATGTATTGACCCCGAACTGAACTTTTGTAGTCACAAGCAAGCTTCTAACTTAACCTTGCAACATTATTGGGCTTGCTTCGAGAAACTACGCAATCTTCGAAGGCAGGAAAACCTTGATGATTGGAGTTGTGAAATACAGGATGAAAAGACTACCTTGAGCTTAGAAATTGTTTAGTACTAGAAGACATCCTAGCCCTAAATCCAGAAAGTGAGCAAGCTTTCCTTAAGCTCAAAAACTACGTAATGCACTGTGTCAAGAAGTTGTCTATTCCTTGGGAACTGTGTAATACTTCTTTGTAGTGTGCATGCTCGGTTCCCAAAAATAAAAATAAAAAATCATCCCTAGAAAATAGGGAGTCATTAATTAGTTTCCTGATGGTGGCACACTTACTATTTTTGGAACTTTTTGTTGAGTGTCGCTTTTTCCTTGATTTTAGGCATATGTGTCGTAAGCACTAATAAGCCTATATCTATATAGTGGATGCCCCTATAGCTCATTTTCGCATTTGATCTTGGAGCTCTAGTATTCCAAAGGAGATGAAAGAGCCTTTGGTGGAGTTTGTGGCGCTTTCCTGGGTAAGTTCTGATTTTTTTGTCTTTTGTCACTTTTTGTCATTTGGATTCTATGAGTCTTGCTTTTATTGTTTCTTTTCATGGTTTATGGAGTTTTAACTTATATTAGCTTGTAAATTTTTTGTTTCATTCCATCGTTCTCCTTTTATAGGTGTCACATTATTTTTTTATGCTACCACTAGCTACTTCAGCAAGAAATAAATTGTCAAAAGTTGGGTGAAAGAGCTAGAAAAATTCCTTCAGACACCCACAAGCACCTATAAAAAAACATATCTGAGGGCCTATCAACACTTGATAGTTATATGATGCAGATTCTATGGTCAATAGAGCATAGAGACCTTCCTTGAAGGGTGGCCATTCTTAGTGAACTAGGTTATGAACGAAGGAAGACCATTCAAATTGTCAAACTTGTTGGCTCAATAGTTGTAGATCAATTTATCTCTCCATAAGGTTGTCAGCAGATTTGTACAAGAAGAGGAAATCACCTTGGTTCACTCTTCCTATGTAGATCAGATTGTATGAAATCAATAATCAAGTCGTTGCATACACTGAAGGAGAGTAAACAGAGAAATTTGCATTCGATTCTTTGGAATTAAACCCATACAATCCAAAGTATTTTTGTAAAGACCATTGCGCAAGGATTAATTATCAGTGGATAAGAAGGACCTTTTACAAACCAAAGGAGGAAGCATCGAAGAATTTTCATAATGCCTCCAAGTCTTGTGAACCAATAAGCTTCGTTGGAACATTAGAGGTTACTCCACAAAAAGAAGTCACTCTAGAGGTAGCATCAACAGACAAGCATGGCCCAGTGTGGGAGAAAGTCAAGAGGAAATTTGTGTGTAGTCCTGAGGGAGAGTGAAGCCACAAAATAAAAGTAAATCCAGTCATACTCAAAGAGGCCATAGAAGAAAAGGAAACAAAGGATGCGGGAAGTAGAATAAAAGAAGAAGGAAGAACAAAAGAAGAAGATATTGGAGGAAGAAAGGTAGAAGCATGAAGAATAATAAAGGTGAAGAGTAGAAGAAGAAGAATCCACATGAAGACAAGCCAAATAAAAAGAGAAAAACTGACAGTTGGAGGAGGAGAGAAAATAAATGCAGGACAAGGAGCTCTCTCAAGAGATTGTGGAGTTCATTGATATCGAAGACATGAATGTGGGACCAGAACTGCAGAACCAAGATGTCGACCCAATGCAAAGTACACAATAGGTCACCATTCAATCTCCCCCTCCTCTGATAGAGAAAGCTCCAAGAAAGAATGACGGTTTGGTTATGGACATGTACAATCTGAATTATGATGAGCTTCAGAAAAATATTGTACAAGTGAGGAATAAACATTTTTTGGACGACCTTGCATCTCCTACATTCATCAAAGAAATGATGATTATGAAAAACACTAGAAGAAATACAGGTGCCATTGTTGCAACCAACTTGGCATTCACAGGGGCTACAAAGTCAAACATGAACTATCTCATCACCAGGAACAAACAATTAGCAAAGAAATTGTAGGATTCTAGACAAAAGATTGAAAAGCTCCGAGTAGAGGTAGAGAACACAACTCTCGAACAGTGGTATTTGGAAGAGATGAAGGAAATGATACTCGATGAAGTATTGACACTGGGAGAGAACATGCTCAATATTTTTAAGGATCTTGCTACCATGCATAAGGTTGTTGTCCACATACATATCATGTAAAAAATCTCAAGATTGTATAATCATACATTACTGTCATGCATGAATGGTCAATGCAATAAAAGGGTCTTCCACTTGAATTGGGAAAGAATACAAGGCAAGAGGTCGAGTTGGAGGAAGAAAAGGTTTGGATCCTCATCCAGAATAATAAACAACTCACCTCATTCATTTCCAAAACTCATGCCTCATATGAACGATTGTACAAAAACTTGGAATTCTTGGTGAAATCACACAAGATCCCATCAGTTGGCTCACTCACTAGGAAAAAACACAAGAATGAGGTCAGGTAGGAGATTGAAAAATACTTGGAAAATTTGAGACAGATTGCCATCAAGGAAGATATTGAAGTAAATAGATAGAATATGAAGAAGTACATTGGTGGCCCTATCCAAATCAATATAATGTTGCTCCTACTCAAGAAGGAAACACATAACTTTTCCAAATTAGTGTACCTAGATTCCATGGAGGCTAGAGTCCACTTCTAGCCTAAAACCATAAAAAATTTTGGGGATGTCATCATACATCACAAAGTTTGGAACTGTTACATGATTGAGCAACATTAAGTGGAATTTGTTGAGCAAGGGTTTCCCCAAACTCAAGCTTAGTTATTTTGTGTTATTACGCTATCTAGTTGGCTTTACCCAATTTTGTCTTATATGGGTACGAGCATATTATAATATTAATTTTTAAGTAATCTGTAAGTGGAATTCCAAGTGTCAATTGTGGAATGTGAAGAGTCATGATGTAATGAAGTTAAAGATTCATATTGTAATGAAGTTGAAGAGTCATGAGCGAAGTCCAAGAGTCACAAGGGGAATTGAATAGTCACCCCTTTTGTTTTAAATATACCCTCATAACTCATGTAAAGGGCTTTTGGGAGCCAGGCTTTTGGCTAGGATTTTAGCTTAGAATCAAGATCTTCTGTGTTTTTTGATATCCGTGGCTTCTCTGTAGCATAGAGGGAGTATATTTATTTAGAGGAGTAGGGGTTGAATTCATGTCCCACAATTGGGGCTAGTGGATCATCATTGGTATATGTATGCTTGGAACTTTCACTTTAATAAAAGCCCAGGGCAAGCACATTTTCATGCATATGTTGTGAATATAGTAGGATTATTCTTGTTATGTTTTCAATATATTTTATTTCACTTACGCTAATGCTTATGAACTATTTCATTTGCATTAGTATGAATCTACTTGAATGCGTGTTGTTGTTTAATTCTGTCATGGTTAATGTGTGCACTATTTCACAAGCTAACTTGTGATTTCTTTCTGCTCGTGTGTTCCTTTCAAGCTACATACTATTACATAATTCTAAGGGGCTCACTCATTTTACCCTTATGTGTTAGAGTCTTTCATAGATTGCACTTGACCTTCCATAGAGTCACACACTTATTCCCACCAAAGTCAAAATCACACCACTCTATGAATTATTGTAGCCAAGGCACATCATTAAAACCCACTACTTCAGCAACTGAGTTGTATCATGGTTGGGGATCCTACACCAAACAATGTGAGTTCTAATTGGGATTTCATATCGAGGAGACCCCCTAAATGTTGGTGGGTCCAACACTATCAACATTTCTAATGCTAGAAGGAAGGCCAGATGACAAGCTGAGCCCTTGAAGTATGTTTCGAATTTTTTATCTTTAACGAATTATTCCTATATGTTAACCTTGGCATGTTTTTCCACAACTAAAAATATCAAAGTGCCCATGAGAATAACTAATGACTTGTTGAATTTAAAATTTGATGGCGAGGGTTAAACACACATTCTTGAGCACACCGCTCGCTTTCTTGAATTTTTCACTAAACACAATATTCACTCCGAGGATGCTGCTTGTAGGTTGTTGATTCTGACATTTGAAGCATGTGTCCAGGAATGGTGTTAAACATTGCCAACTTCTTCAATGCACTCTTTCGAACATCTTTTCAAAGAGCTCTAGTGCACCTTTCATTGGTATGATTACAAATTGGTTTTCAAGAAAATCATGTGTTTGTGAAAAGCACCTAATGAATCGCTTGGACAATTTTCACAATCGTTTTATTCATTTCTATTTTGAATTTTATGAAGATGATGTTGATTGGAATTTAATTAAAAATAAATTCAAATTTATTGTTCATATTTTAATGAATCCAAAAAATATGAATCTTTCGAAAGTCTCCCAACATACACTGGTTATGGAACCCCCAAATCTGCGATGAAGGAAATTGTTGTTTCGAGTGACTCTTCAACTTCCACTCATCAAAAAGATCAATTCACATAGGTTAAGGTTGGAGAACTTGAAATTCCATATATTGATCTTCCTCCATCTTCTCCAACCTCACATATTCAAAATTTAAACCCAATTTGGGACTACAAATCTGATTTTTCTAGTGATGATCCTTCTCCTCGCCCTCCATCTGGTTATTCTTTTGGTCCTCCTGATTGTGAGTTTTTGTTTTAACTGGTTTCAATCATTTATGATGTTTACAAGGATCAAACTTTGGATGGATTTAATTTTGACCAACCAACTTGCGATATCATTTATGATGAGTATGTCTGGGATATTATCTTTGACTAAGAATCTATGATACAAGTTGTTGTTTCTCCTTGTTCACCTCTCCCGCATTATCCTGACATCTTCCATGATTCTGTTATTCCCATTGAATCTTTCAAAGAATCAGTTTATTATAATGTTAACTCTGATCACACTCAAAAATTGTGGAATGTTAGCCTTACATCTAACCATGGAGAGGAGGAATTTTCTTTTATGGATCTTTCCAATCAGTCATCTGATCTTTCTGAACAAACAGAGGGTGAAATTTCTTATTTTCAATATTCCCCTCTAAGAGGATGCCTCTATTTTCAATGAAGAAATTTCTGATCATGGTTGTCATGATCTATTCATTGACTCATCTAGTCACAACTCTGATTTTTCTATTGTCGATATTTCTAAGACACCAATTTTTGATGATCTTCATTCTGATGTCATGGAGCTTCCCCAAGCTATCAAGGCACTTCAACTTGAGCTGATGTTTATGTCAAGTACTCAAAGTATTGAGGTCATTTCCAATCTTGATCAAAATAGTCTTATATATTTTGAGGATCCTCATCATTCAATAGCACAAATGGAAAATCCACCTATATCTCAATTTTCTCACCCTCCATATGCTTTGCATGATCCTATATCTCAATCATTGGATGAATCATACCTACCAAGATCTATTGTGAAATGTAATTGTTTTCTATTTCTTCATATTTTCCAAGTTTAGAAGTTCAAAACATTGATGTCGCATGTCTTATTGTTGTAATGTGCACAAGCACCATAATGCATCTACAAAGTTTCTTCCATGTGATTTTTTTCTCTATTTTTTCTACGTTCACTTTCGCTCTTCGAATGTCAAGGTATGTATCAATTCATATTTCTTGTTTCTTTTTATGCCTGAATATACTTATTGATAAGGATTCCCTCACCCTTATAGGTTAGCCTATGCATTGGTGGTTACATTGAAGTTTCATTTTATGTAAGCCTAGCCTATTCTTGGTTGGTTTAGGATTAGGAGTAGTGTTTGTTTTCTTTGTTTTGTTTTGTTTTCATTTAATTTCCATCATGCCCCTTTTATTTCCATTCATCGTAGGATAGCTTTTTCATGAGACCATGTTTGGTTTCCGAAGCAAGCATGGTGAAGTTTGTGAGGAAATTCTACTACTATCAATGCTTGGTTATCTGTTTACTCCTTATCTTTACATGTATCTTGCACCTTTTATTCGATGATACCCTAATGGAAAATAAATTATTTTTAGAGAAAACCATAGTGGAATCATGATGCTTAAATATATAACTAATACCATCTACAATAATAATTTTTATAATTATTCAGTTTTGTCATCTTGACTAAGTCGAGTAGAGTAAGGAGGGGAGGAAACTTTAACAATTGGAATGGATTTAAGAGGTCTATAAATATCCTTCTCTAAAGGGACAACCTTTATTTCTCTCAATAAGTCAAGAGCCATATTCCACCTCATTAAATCAATAAGTGCCTATGCACAGTTTTTTGAACAAAAAAAACAAAAAGCAAAAAATAATAAAGGGCCAAATAAGAGAAAGGCTTCCTACATAGATAGTTGAAGTAAGAAACTCCATTAGGGTACTATACAGGCTCGCTAGTAGCAGAGCAATGTTTGTGTCCATGAAGTGACTCCATTGGGGTACTATTCAGGCCTTCTAGCAGTAGCAACCCCATATATGAAAACCAAGACTATGACAATCTTGCTTCAATTTTGTATCTATATACTACCCATCCCCAATCGAAACAACTCAGTTTGACTTGCCTTTGTAGTGTGTTTCTAGTGAAGAGAATGGTAGGGACTATATATTTTACTTAATCTTAGTAAATAATTTATGGTCATGAATGAACTAAACGATACTTCCTCAAGAGTTAGATCTATTTTACGTGAGCCAATATTCATACAAAGAGCTGAAGTTCTACTAGTGTGTTGCCAAGTGTTGTAGCTGCTACAACCACCCTTCAAAACTTTGTCCATGCTTTGATTTTGGAGCCTCCCTTCTATCCATAAGAGCTTATCTTCCATTGTCGTCAAGTATTCATGTTGTGCTAAAGACTTATATTTTCATGGTTTTCTTGTGATGTATTGACCCCGATCTAAACTTTTGTAGTCGCGAGCAAGCTTCTCACTTGAGCTTTCAACATTGCTGGGCTTTCCTCCAGAAATCGTGTAATCTTGGAAGGCATGCCATCCTTTATCATTTTAATTGTGAAATCTGGGATTCCAAGCCTCCCTTGAGCTTAGAAACTGTGTAGTACTAGATGACAACCGAACCCTAAGTCCAAAAACTGCACAAGGCTTCCTTAAGCTCAGAAACTACGCAATGCACTTGGTCAAGAAGTTGCCCAGTTCTTTGGAACTACACAATATTTCTTGGTTGTGTGCATGTATAGTTATTGAAAAAGTAAAAATAAAAAAACATCCCTACAAAATAGGGAGTCATTAATTACTTTCCCAAAGGTGGTACACTTACTATTTTTGAAACTTCCTTCCAAGTGTCATTTTTCCTTGATTTTAGGAATGCGCATCATAAAATTTAATCAGCCTAGATATATATAATGAAACCCCTAGATATCATTTTCACATTTGATCTTGGAGCTTTAATATTCCTAAGGAGATCAAGGAGCCTTCGGTTGATTTTGCAGTGATTTCTTAGGTGAATTTTGCTTTTTTCACCTTTTTTTGTCACTTTTTGTTATTTCAGTTTTGTGAGTGTTGTTTTAGCTATTTATTTTCATGGTTAATGGAGTATTAACATATAATAGCTTTTTCAATTTTTGGTTTGGTCCATCATTCACTTTTTACAAGTGTCGCATCAGTTTACATGTTTTTTCGCATCAATGGTCGTCATTTCAACAACTCTCCATGCATGTTTGTTTTTCCTTTTTCATGATGATATTTTGCACTTTATTTTCACTGATATAAATATATATAATATATATATATATATATATAAATATATATATAATATATATATATATATATATATATATCCAATATAGATTCTAACTTACACCATCTCTCATACTTCCAATTTCCCACACTCTTTTCAGGCAAAATTTCCCTTCCCTTGGCTGGCAGTTACATTGTCTAGCTGAGCATTGCATAAGTAAAAGGCTTAAGTTTGATGCCTCACCTCTGAGACTGCATAATGCATAGTACTTGGCAATCCTAACTGTACATTATGTAGTTCTAGGGCTCAAGCCCATCCCTTGGCCACTCAGACTACGCAATGCACAATCTCCACCCCCATTCTACCTAGGTTGAATTGTGCATTGCAAAGTCTCTAGCCTGAAGTTGCCCCACTAGTTGCTAAGACTACACAATGTGCAATTTAGTAAATCAACCTCCCTCCTTCACCTCAAGAATTATGCAATTTTCCTTTTCATTCCACTAGTTTTGGAAGTGGTCTAGCTTTGATATTTAATTTTCCTTGCTAATTTGTCTTTTCCATGAGTGCATTTTTCTCTTATAGGTATTGCAGTTGTTGAGCACTTCTCTTCATAAGTCACTGACATCATGAAACCAAAAGATCTGCTTCAAAGGATACTATAGAAAGAATTATCGGGGAGGTAGTTGAGAGTATGCCAATGGACTTTCCAATTTACACAGGTACTCAATTATTCATAGAAATGAAATGAGATATCACATGACATAAAGTGAATGAATCATTGTCAGCAAGAAGCTTCAAAGTGAACCTTGAAGACTGGTAGGTGTATATCAATGTCCAAAAGTTAGGGTTACATAAGGTTGCATGCATGTATCTGAGCTTCCCATATGAAAACACTATCAATTGGATATTTCCTCATACAGATCCAAAAACTTTGACTCTGAACAATGCCAGTAAAAAAAGGCTTGCTTCTTTTCTAGCGCCAAATTATCATCTCATGTACCATTTTTTGAACCTAGAATCAATCATGGATTCTTATTTCTATGCTACCACCAGCTATTTGAGCACAAAATACATTGTCAAAAGTTGGGTGAAAGGGCTAGCAAATTTCTTTTAGACACCCACTAGCACCTACAAGACAAAATCTCTTAGGAGGGCCTATTAGATCTTGATAGTTCTACGTTGTGGAATGTATGGTCAGAAAAGCACTGGGACCTTCCTTGAAGGGTGGTCATTCTTACTGAACCAGGTTGTGAGTGAAGTAAGACCATTCAACTGGTCAGACATGTTGGCTCATCAATTACGGATCCATGTATCTAATGGCATTAGTCACCTCAAGGGAAAGAAATCCAGATTTTACATATCTACCTATCTACTGGATGCAATATTTGCACATAATTTATTCCTTGGCATGAATTGGACTTGGACACCACGAGACCCTACCATGCAAATTTATTGTAAACTTATTTCAAAGTACAACCTTAGAGGAGTAATGGAAAGTTTTATTGATCACTTCCTCATTCCAATGTATAAGTTTACCTTTGAGGAAAAACTACCTTGCATATCACATGGGGAAACGGAAGTAGTATTGGAGATAGTAGATTGGTTTTCCCAACGAGATGGCACTTTCCTCACAATGCTTGGTGGATAGAAGTCTCTGCATATTTTATCGAAATATGCCACCCATAAATTAGTCATGCAAGAGGTTGTGTACCATCTCTCCACAGGGTTGTCAACATCTTTGCACAGGAAGAAGAAAGTACCTTGGCCCTCTCTTCCTATGCAGATCGGATTGTATGAAATTAAGAATCTCAAATTTGCAGACACCAAAGCCAAAGAAATAGAGAAATTCACATTCAGTTTTTTGGAATTCAACCCATACGATCTGAGCTATGTTTGAAAATTCCATTGTGTGAGGATTCATTATCAATGGCTAAGTGGGACCTTTCCCAGACTAGAGGAAGAAGCATGGAATAATTTTCATAATGCCTCCAAGTCCCATGAACTAGTTAGCTTCTCTAGAACATGTTAGAAAAATATATATTACAGAGCAATGGAACACATAAAATATTGAAGAAATATAAACATAGAAAACACATAAAAAAAGAGAGACATTGATATACGTGGTTCACCCAATTTGGGCTACGTCCACCCTGAACAGCCAGTCCTTCTTTTCTATTATCCAGCAAAATGAAGTGACACAACCTACAACAGATCCGCTGAATATCCTTTATTTTCTCTCATAGTCTCACATCTATGTTTCTTGCTTAGATAATACACATCTATTACACAGCCTCAATACAATGCCCTCATACAAAGAGAAGGGTTGCCTTCTAGGGAAAAAACCCTAAACTAAACATAAGTTCTACCATTAGACCATCTGCCTAATGAACGACCCAGAATGACTAGAAATTACTATACTTTTACAAGAAAATTTTACTTTTGTTATCAGCTTTGGGGGCGCTACCCCCGAAACCCCCACCGGGGGAACGCTGGCCCCTAGACCCCCTAGCGGGGGGGATCAGCCCCCCTGAACCCCCGCGGGGGGACAAGCCCCCCCCCACAGCCCCCCCATGTGGAGGGGTGTACAAACTTTCTAGGGCATACATCCGGATGAAATAAAGACCTCTAAATAATCATGCTCCACACCCAACAGAACATCATAGGTTACTTCGCATTAAGAAGTCACTCCAAAGAGGTGAAGCAAGAAACTCCATAGAGGTCCTATTTGGACTCGCCATAAGCAAGTAAATGTTTATGTCCCTAAAGTGACTCCATCGTAGTATTTTCCACCCTTGTTGGCAGCAGATCAACACTAGGTATGAAAACCAAGACGTTAACAATCCTACTTCACTTGTGTATCTATTTACTCCTCATCCCCAATCGAAACAAATTAGTTTCACTTGCCTTTGTATTATGTCATCGATGAAGAGAATGGTAGGAAATATATCTTTTACATAACGTTAATAAGTAACTATGGTGATCAATAAACTAAGTGCTACTTCTTGAGGAGTTATACTTGTTTTACATGAGCTAAGATTCATACAGAGAGTTGGGGTTCTACCAATGTGTCGCCAGGTGTTGTAGCTACTACAACCACCCTCCAAAATTTTGTCCATGCTTTGATTTTTGAGCCTCTTGTTTTTCTAAATGAGATTATCCTTCACTACCATCAAGCATTCGTTCTGTGATAAATACTTATCATTTCATTCTTTTCTTGTGATGTATTGACCCCGATATGAAATTTTGTAGTCACAGAAAACTTCTGACTTGACCTTGTAGCATTACTGGGCTTGCCTCCAGAAACTATGTAATCTTGGAAGGTAGACCAACCTTGATGATTGGAATTGCAGAATATAGGATGGAAATCCTGCCTTGAGATTAGAAATTTTGTAGTACTAGATGGCAACCTAGCCTTAAGTCCAGAAACTTTGCAAGCCTTTCTTGAGATCAGAAACTGTGCAATACACCGGGTCAAGAATTTTCCCAACCCTTTGGAATGACATAATCCTTCTTGCCAGTGTGCATGTCCAATTCCCAAGAAACCAGAAAGTAAAAAAAACATCCCTAGAAAAGAGGGACTCATTAATTAGTTTCCCAAAGGTCACACACTTACTATTTTTTGAACTCTCCACCAAGTGTCACATTTTCCTTGATTTTAGGTATGCATATCTTAAACCTTAATCGACATAGATCTATAAAATGGATTCCCCTATACCTCATTTTCAGATTTGATCCTAGATCTCTAGTATTCTAAAGGAGATCAAGGAGCCTTCAGTGGAGTTTGTGGCGCTTTTCCGAGTGAGTTTTTCTTTCGTCACTTTTTGTCATTTGGATTCTTTGAGTGTTGTTTTTCTTGTTTATTTTCATTGTTGTTGGCGTCTTAACTTATATTAGATTTTACAAGTGTTTGTTTAGTCCTTCATTCACCTTTTACAAGTGTCACATTAGTTTTCTTGTTTTCACCCATTAGTGGTTGTCGTTTTAGTGACTCTCCATGCATGTTTGTTTTTCCTATTGCATGATGATCTTATGCACTTGATTTGCACTTATATACCTATCCTTATTCATATCTACACTCTAAATTACACCATCCCTCAGATCTTCAAGTTTCCCACACTCTTTCCAAGAAGATCTTCCATTCCCTTGGCTAGTTTTTGCCTTGTCTAGCTTGACATTACGCAAGTCACAGGCTCAAGCTTGATGCTTGGCCTCCGAGATTTCACAATGCACGATACCTATCTTTCCCGACTATGCATTGCATAGATATAGGGCTTAAGTCCATCCCTTCGCCACTTAGACTGCATAATGCTAGTCTCCACCCTAGTCTTCCCATGTTGAACTATGCATTGCATAGTCTCTAGCCTCAAGTTACCCTACTGCCTAATGAGACTGTGCAATGCACATTTCAAGTAGCCAGTATCCCTCCTTAACCTCAAGAATTATATAATTTTCCTTGTAAGTCCACTGGTTTTTGTTCTGGTCTTTCTTTGAGAGTCAATTTGTTGAAGCTAATTTATCTTTTCGATGAGTGCATTTTCCTCCTACGGATATTTTTGTTGTTGAGCAGTTTTCTTCATCAACCACTGACATGATGGCACCAAAGAGGTCTAATTTGAAGGATACTACAGAAATTATTACCGGGGAGGTAGTTGAGAGTACACAAATGAACTTGCCAGTTTACGTAGATACTCAATTTTCATAGAAAATGAATCTGATATCACATGGTAGAAAGTGAATTGAGAATTTTCAGCAAGAAGCTTCAAAGTGGACCTTGAAGACTGACAAGCGTATATCAATGTCCAAAAGTTAGGTTTACAAAAGGTTGCATGCATGTACCTGTCCTTCCCTTATACATACTACAAATGTTGTCAGCTAGATAGTTTCTCATACAGATCCAAAAACTATGACTCTGAACAATACCAGTGGGCAAAGGCTTGCTTCTTTTCTGGCACTAGCTTATCATCTCATGCACCAATTTCTAGAGCCATAATCTCTCATGGATTCTTAGTTCTATGCTACCACCAGCTACTTGAGCATAAAATACATTATCAAAATTTGGGTGAAAGAGCTAGCAAAGTTCCATCAGACACCCACCAAAACCTACAAGACAAAATCTCTCAGGAGGGCCTATTAGCTCTTGATAGTTCTATGTTGCAAACTCTATGGTCAATAGATCAATGAGAACTTCCCTGAAGGGTAGGAATTCTTACTAAACCAGGTTGTGAACAAAGGAATTCCATTTAACTAGTCATACTTTTTGGCTCAATAGATGCAGATCCATGTATCTAATTCCCTCAGTCCCCCCAAGGGAAATGAAGCTAGATTTTACATGTATTCCTATACTAGATGCAATCTGTACACAAAATTCATTCCCTGTCATGAGTTGGACATGGAAAACACAAGAGACTTTCGTGCACTTTTATTGCAAACTGATTTTGGAGTGAATCAAAAGAGGATTAATGGAAAAACTGACTGATCACTTCCTCATTCCATTGTATAAGTTTACCTTTGAGGAAGAACCACCTTGCATGTCACTTGGGGAAATGGAAGTAGTATCAGAGATATCATATTGGTTTGCCTCATTGGATGGCATTTTCCTTAGAATGTTGAGTGGACATAAGTCTCTACATCTTTTACTAAGATATCCACTGATAAATTAGTCATGTAAGAAGTTGTGTGCCCTCTCTCTATAGGGTTGTTAGTAGCTTTTCACAAGAAGAAGAAATCACCTTGGCCCACTTTTCTTATGTAGATTGGGTTGTACAAAATTAATAATCTCAAAGTTGTAGACACCAAAGGCAAGGAAATAGAGAAATTCACATTTGGTTTTTTGGAATTCAAATTGTATGATTTGACGAATGTTTGAAAATACCACTGCGCAAGAATTCATTATCAATGGCTAATCAGGACTTTCATAGATCGGAGGAGGAAGCATGGAAGAATTTTCATAATGCATCCAAGTCCCATGAACTAGTCAACTTTACTAGAACATCACAGGTTACTCCACAGAAATAAGTCACTCTAGAGGCATCATCAATGGCGAAGCGCAACCTAGTGCTTGAAAAAGGAAAGAGGAAATTTGTGCATAGTACAAGGGGAGAGCTAGGCCACAAAATGAAAGAAAATCCAGTCATAACAAAAGCAGCCATAGTAGCATAGAGGAAGAGGAAACAAAGGATGCAGGAAGAGGAATAGATGTAGAAGGAGGAATGAGAGAAAAAGATATTGGAGGAAGAAAGGAAGAAGTAGGAAAAAGAAGAAATATGAAGAGTAGAAGAAGAAGAAGCTACATGAAGACAAGCTAAAGAACAAGAGCATGATTGGTAGATAGAGGGGGAGAGAAAATGGATGCAGGACAAGGAGCTCACTCAAGAGATTGAGGAGTTGATTGAGGTCCAAGACATGGAGGTGGGACTAGAACCAAAAAAACAATATGTTGACATGATACCAAGTACACAATAGGTCACCATTCAATACCGCCCTCGTCCACTAGAGCAAGATCCAAGCTTTAGAAAAATATTATAAAAGTGAGGAAGAAACATTTTCCATATGACCTTGCATCTCCTGCATTCATTAGAGAATGGGTGATCATGACAAACACCAAAAAAAATCTAGGTGTCATTGCCACAACCAACTTGGCCTTCGTAAGTGCTGAAATGTCAGACAGAAACTATTTGATGGCCGAGAACAAGCAATTGTCAAAGAAATTGTAAGCTGCTAGGTAATATATACAACTTTGAGCAGAGGTACAAAACGTAGCTCCCACATAGTTCTATCTGGAATAATTGAAGGCATCGATAATCAATGAATTATCGACACTAGGAGAGACCATGAAAAATATTTATGAGGAACTTGCTACCATGCAAAAGGTAGTTTTTCACTTTCATGAGTTGTATTAGAAGTGTAAAGATTATGTCAAAACTCTCAATATTGTACAATTAGTTGTCATGCATGAATGGTCAATGTAGTACAAAAGAACACCACTTGAATTAGGAAAGAAGACAAGGCAAGAGGCATAGTTGGAGAAAGAAAAGGTTAAGATACTTATCTAGAATAACAAAAAACTTGCCTTGTTCATTGCTAACACTCGGGCCTCATATGCATGATTGTACAACAACTTGTTACTCTTGGTCAAATCACACGTGATCCTATCAATTGGCTCACTCACTTAGACCAAACATAGGAGTTAAGTCAGGCAAGTGATTGAAGGATACTTGTAGCATTCATGACAAATTGCCATTAGGGAAGACCTTGAAGTAAACAAATGGAATATGCAGAAGTACATTGGTGGCCCTGTCCGAATAAATACAATGTTTCTCTTGCTCAAGAAGGAAACACAAATTGGTTCTAAATTAGTGTACCAAGATTCCATGGAGGCTATAGTCTACTTCCAGCTTGACACTGTCACATAGTTTGGGGATGTCATCACGCGATACAAATATTAGCACCCTTACGTGATCGAGAAACATCCAGTGGAAGTTGTTGAGATGGAGTTTCCGCAAACTCAAGCTTATTGTTTTGTCATATTAGGTTTTCTAGTTGGCTCTACCCAATTTTTTCGTATAGGGGTACGAGTGTATTATAATATTATTTTGTAAGTGGAATTCCATGTGTCAATTATGGAATGTGAAGAGTCATGATGTAATGAAGGTAAAGTGTCATCTTGTAAAGAATTTGAAGAGTCATGAGGGATGTCCAAGAGTGACAAGGGGGAGTGAATAGTCAGTAGTCACCCCTTTTGTTATCAATATACCTTCATAATTCATGTAAAGGTATTTTGTGAGCCAAGCTTTTGGCAAGGTGTTTATCTTAGAATCAGGAACATGGGAGCTTGTTGTGAGCCTTGGATTCTTTGTAGCATAGAGGGAGTATATTTCTTTGGAGAAGAAGGTGTAGACTTCATGTTCCACTATTGGGGCTAGTGGATCATCAATGGTATATGTGTTAGTGTCTATGAGTCACCAATGATAAAATTTACTCTTTCAATATGGTTGATAGGGTCCTAGGTCAAATTGTTATAGTTTCAAATAAATTTTCAAATAAAATTTGATAATTCGTTAGTTCTAGGTCATTACTACACCCTCCATAAAATTCCATTATGGTCTTCTCATCACCCCTTGTGATGGGTCACCAAAAGAGTGTCTTGGTCATCATGGCTTGGTCATCATTTCATGGTCCTTCATACTGCAAAGGTCTAAAGGTCCGAATCATGGTTTTAGATATTCATTTGGTGTCACTATTAGGTCATATCATCATTGTGATATAGGGGTCATGTCATCACCTCATGTCGCCATTATGGGAGTAGTAATTAGGGAAAATTATTCGAAGAGTTATCTAAGGTAATTTTTCCTCCTTGTGAATATGTAATTTTGCCTAATAAAGCTACAAAATTGTAGTACACTACCATATTTCATTGTTTCTCAAAAGGACATATTATGTCATGCCATCATCAAAAAAATAAACTTCTAGCCTATAACAATACCACTCAAACATTTTTATTGTTCATTCCACCTTTATTGAGCTTCTATCCATCATCAAACTACATCCTATCCACCACAACATCTCGTTTCAGCCTCAAAATACATTTTTCACCTCCTTTGTCACGTTTCTGGCAGTTGATGCTATGCTTTTGGAATTGGAGGGAAAAAAATAATTTACAAAGGTTCTCTTCAACAATTTCAAGTTTTAGGATCTTGTTGACAGGTAAGTGGACACAGTGACCTCTCACATTCCTCAGTTTCTTTAGAAATGTAGTGGAAATCCCTCTCTTAGGGTTTCACTGTGCTTTTGTCTTCTCAGTGATTTTACTTTGTTGCATTGGTAAAAATCTTAGTTTTCCTTATTTACTACACTCACCCACACTCTACACACCTCCTCTAATCTTTCCCCACACCCACTCCCTTCATTTCCCTTATTTTCCAAGTAAACCCTAGCCTACGCTATTCTTCTGGTAGTTTCTGGGTTAGGGTTGTGTTTTACACATTCCCACCCCTTCCCCTCACCCTTTATAAGAATTTACATCTCCCTATACTCCCTAATACCTATCCCTACCTCCCAAAATTTTCCCACTAATTTACATAGCCCCTAACCGCTTTATTCTCTCTCCTCAATACAACGAACCCTATTCCCTTGTTTTCCTAAAGAAAACCCTAAAATCAAAACCAAGTGAGCTTAATATCTAGCATAGCGTATGCTTTCCTCTCCAGTCACTTCATTGGCTATGATATTCTTGAGAGATCCCTCTCTGATTTGGTAGGGCTAGCTACTAGATCCAAAGTTGGTTTGAGGTTAACTCTGTCGGTCTCCTTTCTCAGCCTTGGGACATTGAGAAGTGCTAACATTTTTGGCGACCATACTGGGGAATGAAGTGTAAAATATTTTCTGGATTGTTTCTCACAAGTTCATTAAGATCTATGCCTATGGGTGATAGGTTCTATCTTTCAAGAAGGCTGATTTAGTAATTGGTCCAAAGTGCAGATTGAGGAAAGCACTACCTCCTAAAATATATACAAGGTTGAATCCTGATCCAACCCTCTAGCAGTAGTTGACAATTGTGAAAAGATCTTGACAAAGCTGAAGTATCAGCTTTCAAAATTTGAAACAAGTACATTTCCATTGCTAATAACTACATCTTTACCTACATAACTGATTTTTCTTGAAGATTTGTCTTTTGATGTTGAATTTGAGTTATCATTATTGAAGTCCAAGTTCGAGTCTTCCCTTTTAGAGGCATTTTTTGACCTTGTTAAGTTTGAGTCACATGAGAAATATCCTGAGGCTTCATTTGCTAAGCTTAATAGTAAGCTTTGGTCATATTTTCATAAACTCCAGAATTTACTTGATCAACTCAGAATAACATCCGAAAAGGCTTATACCCTATGTCAGCAAGCAAGAGGCTTTCCCCATTATTTCATCATTTGTTAGACCTCCTTACACAACTACCTCATTATATTCCATCTCCAAACCATCATCTTCTCCCAAACCATCTTCTTCTAAAACATCTCCTCCATCAAAACCTCTTGTTGTAACTATCATATTACCTTTTGCAGCCTTTATGGAGAGATTTTTCCCTTTGGTTTTGCCTGTACAACTTGTTGAATTACATCAAAATTATGGTCAAATGTTGCCACTATTTGATCACACAACCGAGATTACAAAAAGGCAACATATTGATAAGATAGTTGATTTCATTGACCTCAAATAATTTGATGAAGATGATGCCAAAATGTACCTCATAGCTCAAATTTTTTAGGTGAAGTGAAGAAATGGTTACATGCTTTGAGAGTTGCTTCAATAGCCAATCCCCAATAGTTGATAGACCTATTCTTGGCAATATGGGAAGAGAAAAAGATACCCCTTTAGATTCTGGGTGAGTACAATTCTTTGAAAGGAGATCCAAATGAATCCGTGCAAGACTTTATTGTCAGATTCAATAAGGTCTACAATGTTATCCCAAACAATATCAAACCTCTTGTTGACTTGGCATTGATTCACTATCGTGATGCTTTTGACCCTGACATGGGCTATCAGTTGAGAGAGAGGAATCCTAGAACTCTTAAAGAAATGCAGAGGAATGTCATGAGTGTTGAAGTAAACTTGCTGATTAAGAAATCTAAGATGAAAACGGAAAAGAAGGTCACAATTAAGGAGGAGCCCTCTACTTCATCGGATGGTAAGCTTGACATTTTAATCAAAACCACGGAGAAAATTACGGATAAGATGAAAATATCAAAAAATCAAGTCAGGAATCCTAATTACCGAGGTCACCAACAACAACCTCAATTTATAATCAGACAAAGAGAGTAGAGGGGTCAAGATCAGCAAGCACAACATCAGATCGATACTCCACTCCAGCAGAATTATGCATAGGGACTTGATGAAGAAGAAGAACTTGTAGGAGAGAATCACTTTTTTTAGAAAGATCGAAAACCTATTTTCCTCACAAAAGAGGATGAGTTTTCCTAGGAACCACATGTACCTGATGACTAGAGATTTTTTCTTTCATGATGATATGTTGGTAGTCCAAATAGAAGATTATCAAAGGGGTTACCAAAATTCTCTTAGCCTAGTGAAAATGATGTATAATTTTAGGAAAAGAAGAGTGCATCTTACCTCAAATCCAAAGAAGCCAACTTCTCAAAAAAATACTCATACCAAAGAATCAACCTCTACAAATCAGCACAAAGAAAAGGAGTGTGCTACCACTAGTATGGGAAAAAGCAATGAAGAAATACAAACTAGAGGATAGAGATAGGAGATTACTGCTAAAGAATAGCCAAAAAGAATGATATGAATTCCAAAGAGGTAGAAAAACACCCTAACTTGTTTAGTATTGAGAATGATATTTTTAAACTAAAAATTTCCATTCCTTTGACTGAATTATTTAAGAATGATCAGTATAAATTACATATAAGCAAATTGCTAAAGGTTGATCAAATGTCAGACATGGTGAATGTTAGTGATGAGCACCCTGAGCTTTTGTTTGGCCCTATTGTAGATGGAAATTTAGAAGAGAGTGAAGTCCCACCATTTTACCTCAATCTTAGGATCCATGATTTCATCCTTCACAATGCCATGTTAGATTTCAGAGCTTCTCACAATCTCATGCTCAAATCCATCATGGACAAGTTAGGATTGGATATTAACCGAGCATATCATGACCTTTACTTATTTGACTCAGGAAGATTTAAGTGTCTTGGTCTCATTAAAGACTTGGTAGTATCTTTAGACTAGATTTCGATAAAGAATGTTTTGATGGATGTGGTTGTTTGACATTCCTCCGAGGTATGGAATGTTTCTCTCCTGGTCATGGGAAGAAAATATCAAAGGTACTTTGAATATTTATTTCTATTATGCTACTATACCAATGTTTGTTCAACTTAGGAACTTATACTAGGAAACCAAGATGAAATATATGATTACTAGCCAAGAGAAGCTGAATAATAAAAATGTTAACACTCCTCAGTGTCCCAAGGCTAAGAAAAGAGACCAATAGAGGTAACCTCAAACCAACCTTTTATCTAGTAGCTAGCCCTACCAAATTAGAGAGGGTTCTCTCAATAATCTCACAGTCAATCAAGTGACTGGGAAGGAAATCAGATGTTAAGCTAGATATTACGCTCACTTAGTTTTAATTTTAGGGTTTGCTTTGGGAAAATAGGGGAATAGGGTTTCTTGTATTGAGGAGAGAGACTAGAGTGGTTAGGGGTTATGTAAATTAGTGGGAAAATTTTGGGAGGTAAGGATAGGTGTTAGGGAGTGTAGGGAGGTGGAAATTATTAGAATGAGTGAGGGGAAGGGGTGGGAATGTGTAAAAAACAACCCTAACCTAGAAACTGCCAGAAGTGTAGCATAGGCTAGGGTTTACAAGGAAAACAAGGGAAATGAAGGGAGTGGGTGTGGTTAAATCTTAGAGGAGGTGTGTAGAGTGTGGATGAGTGTAGTAAATAAGGAAAAATAAGAGTTTCACTAATGCAATGAAATAAAATCACTGACAAGACAAAAAAACCCTAGGAGAGGGGTTTCCATAACATTTATAAAGAAACTGATGAATGTGAGAGATTATTGGTGTCCGCTTACCTGTCAAAGAGATGCTAGAACTTGAAATTTCTAAACATAACCTTTGTAAATTATTTTTTTCTGTTATGAAACTAGCTCACAAAAATATAGAAAAGAGAGATCAACGCCTTAGAATTCAGCCTCTTCGAGGGGGCAACCTCCTTTACATTACACATATGAACAATTCTTGGATGATTCAAGTGACAAAACCTCCTTTATATATATAGGAGTCTAAGGAGTCACAATATAACCCAACCGACCTAACAATAATAAAATAAAGCCACAAAAATAACAATAGAGGGATTCTATGGGGCAGAGTAATAAAAATATGGGGACAATAGGGGCACAACAA
>APFE031081648.1:174804-275054 GCA_000404065.3 Pinus taeda | reverse complement strand
CCCTTTGCCTTTCTCTAATTGTTGGTTGGTGCAACCTTATAGGTGTGGAAGACCTGGGGCAACAACACTTCCGTCTTTATAGTTGTGAGTGGTATGCTTCTTGGTTGCCATAATTTTGCTTTCCATTTTTCTTGCTAACCTGAATGCCTTCTCTAATGAATCAGGTTCCCAAAGCGAACATCATGTTGGATATTATCCTTTAAAGACCCTATGAACACATCAATCCTATGCTCCTCTGGAATATCTTTTACCCTTATGTTCAATTTTTGGAACTCCTCAATGTGCTCCATTAATGAACCCTTTTGTTTGAGACTTATCAATTGGCTAAAAAAAGTGTTGCTTTTTGTATCCTCATAATGTGCTATCAATTCTTCCGTAAAAATTGCCCAAGTGATAAACTGTTTACGAGAGCAAAGCCATTGATACCATACAAACTGATTTGGTTCCAAATATAAAGTTGCAATACCTACCTTTTGTGTGTTTTGCATAGTATTGAGATCGAAAAATTGCTCCATCTGTAATATCCATGTTGCAGGATCCTTGCCATCAAACTTCCTCATATCGATTTTGGAATGCGGTGGGTCTTCGAACCAACATTAGAATCTATGAAATCATGATTAACATTTCTTTTGTTCGCATCATGAGTTTCGTTTACTACCCTTTCACCATTAGTAAGTATTGCTTGTAGAAAATTTGTCAAATTTGTTTTCAAATCTATCTTCAAAATCGTCAATCTTAGATTCCATGCCCTTTATCTTAGATTACATGTCATTTATCTTAGCTTCTGTTAGCTTTTGTGAGAGTGAAATTTGTTGCACTTGGTCTTGTAATTTTTATATATCATGTAGCATTTCTTCCTCTTCTTCATGAGTCATGCTAGAGCTTTCAGGTTGCTTACTAGGTGTTTACATTTTCCTTCCTTGGGGCATTAGTTACCAATAATAATTCTCTACTATGCCCTTTTAGTTCCTTCAAAATAATTTTTCAAACCAAGCTTAAGCAAAAATTTAAAAAAAAAATCTACACACCTTTTTTCACTTTATAGGAGCTTGATATTACCTCTGATGTATCTCTGTAATTTCGGATCATCCAGTTCTGAAATTGTGACCTATAGTAGCCCTCTATGTCCTCTTTCCAATGCCACTAGTCTGATCCCAATTGGATTCTCCAAGGAAGAGTTATGCCAAATCTCCTACAGTGACCTGATTATAGACTAGTTTAGAAGAGCGAACTTGTACGACGTGCCACGTGTCTCTGTTTTGACCTTTGGGTCGGAAAAATATATACAAGAAACTACAGTCTATTCTCTTTCTGTAGCTTCTTACAAAATTTCAATCCAATACTCAGAGAGAAAGTTATGACGATTTTCCCCAGGTCACCTGTTTGGAATGTAATTCAGGAGTTTGCAAAAAGACCAACTTCCTTAGATCATATCTCCGCAAATATAGCACGAAAAGCTCTGAAATTTGGACTCGAGGTTCGATGTGATTTCACCTCAAATAGGTTTTTTTTTTTTTTGCTTCTGAAGCTGTAGAAACAAAGTTATAGAAAAATTCTCCGATGAACCTATTTGGAGCAGCAAAAACCCTCAGAATCCAAAGCTCTGATACCAAATGTTATGAAACCAGCTCACAAAAAGATAGAAAAGAGAGATCAACGCCTTAGAATTCAGCCTCTTTGAGGGGGCAAGTTCCTTTAAATTACACAAATGAACAATTCTTGGATGATTCAAATGACAAAACCTCCTTTCTATTTATAGGAGTCTAAGGAGTCACAATATAACCCAACCGACCTAGCAATAATAATATAAAGCCACAAAAATAACAATAGATGGATTCTATGGGGCAGAGTAATAAAAATATGGGGACAATAGGGGCACAACAATATTAATAAGGGATACAACTACAATAGTAATGGGGGAATCACTAGTATTATAGGGACCTAACATTTTCCCTCCAGTGCAAAAAGCACGAAAAGCTGCCATAAACGTACCGAAGGAGGTGAAAAATGTATTTTGAGGATGAAACTTGATACTGTGGTGGATAGGATGTAGTTTTTTGATGGATAGGAGCTGAATAAAGGTGGAATGAACAATAAAAATGTTTGAGTGGTCTTATTATAGGCTAGAAGTTTATTTTTTTGATGATGGCATGACATCATATGTCCTTTTGAGAAATGATGGAATATGGCAGTGTATTGTATTTTTGTAGCTTTATTAGGCAAAATTACATCTTCACAAGGAGGAAAAAGTACCTTAGAGAATTATTTGAACACTTTTCCCTAATTACTACTCCCATAATGGTGTCATGAGGTGATGACATGACACCTGTATGACAATGATGATATGACCTAATAATGATACCAAATGAATACCTAAAATGATGATTTGGACCTTTAGACCTTTGTAGTATGAATTACCATGAAATGATGACCAAGACACTCTTTTGGTGACCCATCATAGGGAGTGATGACAGACCATGATGGAATTTTATGGAGGGAGTAGTAATGACCTAGAACTGACCAATGATCAATTTTTATTTGAAAATTTATTTGAAACTATAACAATTTGACCTAGGAACCTATCAACCATATTGAAAGAGTAAATTTGATCACTGGTGACTCATAGAAACTAACAATATGTATTCTTGGAACTTTCATTTTAATAAAAGCTCAAAGACAACACGTTTTCATGCATATGTTGTGAATAGAGGAGGACTATTCTTATTATGTTTGCAATATATGTTATTTCACTTATGTTAACACTGATGAAATATTTCATTTGCATTAGTATGAATCTTGTTGAATACGTTTTGTTGTTTAATTCTATCATGGTTAATGTGTGAACTATTTCAGAGGATAACTCATGATGCCTTGATGCTCGTGTGTTCCTTTCATGTTGCGTAATATTATAGGCTTTTAAGGGGCTCACTCATTTTCCCCTCGCATATTAGAACCCTTAATACATTTCACTTGACATTCCATAGAGTCACACACTTTTTCCAACCAAAGTCAAGACCACACCATTCTATGTGTTATTGTAACCAAGGTACATCATTAAAACCCACTACTACAACAACCAGGTTGTATCTTGGATTGGGATCCTACACCAAACAGTGTGAGGTATAATTGAGAATTCATATTGGGGAGACCCCCTAAATGTTGGCGGGTCCAACATCATCAACAAATGCATATATTTTCGGGTCTAGAGATAATTTTAAGCAATATTCCTATTTATGATGGATGTACTAACCCAGAAAAGCATGTACATAATTGTTTCCCCATCTAGATAGACATTGTCTTACCAACTGCGATGTGGATGCATCAATTTATTCATACATTGGATACTATTCCACAAGATTGGTATTTGAAGGAGGAATTGAAAAGACAAATGATGGATTGGGATATAATCACTGATCCGTTTGATAAGAATTTCTCATTTTTTTATATTGATGAAAAGATAGTTGAATCTATAAAAGCTATCAAAATGGGGTTATTCCCCTTTGAAAACACTTTGGAAGAATGTAGAAGATATGGTGATTTTACACATCAATATGATTTGAGCTTCCAAGAGGTTGTAGCTTGTGAGAAAATAAATAGGGAACCTAATGATGATCTGAAGGACTTGAGGTGCTTATCCTTTAAAGAACCTGAAGGAGAAATGGGGATAAAGAAAGATCCTATTATATACGCACCTCATTTTCAGCTACAAAAGTTGAAAAAACTAAATATTGGGACTAAAGAAAAGCCTAAAATTTATTCTATTGGTGACTGATGGGATGATCAAATCATTAAATAAGTTTTTGATTTGCTAAAGGAGCGTGGATATTTATTCCCTACTTTAATCTGAAAATTAAAGGAAATTAAAGAAAATTTGGGGGAGATGAGGATAACTTTGAAACTAGATGCAAAACAAATCAAACATCGACCTTACAGATTTAATCCAAGAGTCAAAGAAAAGGTGAAGAAAGATATTGACAAGATGTTGGTTGTGGGACTTATATTTCTAGTTGATGAGGCTAGGTGGATTAGTCCCATTGTAATCCAATATAAGAAGGATTCATAGGAGATCAAGGTGTGTGTTTCTTATAGAAGCCTTCACAATGCTTGTGTCCATGATCCATTCCCCACTCCTTTCTGTGATGGATTCTTGGATAATTTTGCAGGAAATGAATCTCATTCTTTCACTGTTAACTTTTCTAGTTATCACCCAGTCAGGATTGCAGAAGAAGACAAGAAGAAAATTATTTCATGACCAAATGGGGTTCTTATGCTTACAATGTCTTGCCTTTTGGTATGAAGAACACTCCTATTGTATTTTCAAGGATCATGATCACTGCCTTTCGAGACTATATTCATAAGTTTCTTGAGGTTTACATGGATGATTGGACAATTTACAGTCTACTGAAGAAAAATTCTAGTTTTCTCAGAGTACTTTTTGGTAGATGTAGGCAGCTTCAAATCTCCCTAAACTTGAAGAAATTCATTTTTTTTGTCCCTTTTGGAACATTGATGGGCCACATAGTGTGCAAGGAAGGGGTATGTGTGGAACCTATCAAAGTTTCAGTAATACTAGATATGCTATGCTACCACCAACAATTGTGAAGTAATTGTGGTAAACTCTGGGAAAAACACGATACTATCTCATGTTCAACCAAAATGTTTCTTCCATCGCTGACAATTGGACAATATTTTAAAGAAATATGAACGATTTTTTTTGGTCTGTTGTATGTGATTCTACATTTAACACCCTAAAAGATAAACTTGCAAGTGTGCCCATCTTCATTTATCTTGATTGGAATTAATAATTCCATTTTAAGATAAATTCATTTGGGATGGTGTTGTTTCCTATTTTGATGCAACTGGGAGTAGGTAACTTGGACCATCCCATTTATTTCGATAATTGAAAAATTTCTACTGGGGATAAGAATTACAAGACCATAGAAAGGGAAGATCTTGCTATGGTGTATTCACTCGAGAAGTTTTAACACTATCTGTTGGGAGTTTCATTTAAGTTTTTCATAGATCATTCAACTTTAAAGTACTTAATTAATAAACATGTCTAAAAGGGAGGATATTTCATTGGATTTTGTTATTTCAAGAATTTACCTTTGAAGTCATTGTCAAGCTAGGATGATCGAATGTGGGTCCAAATAATTCATCTCATCTAGAGTCAGGAGAGTTGGGAGGCTCATTGGATGATCAATTTTCTGATGCACATTATTTAAACTTGAAACAATTCTAGATTATTTGGAGGAGATTGCATTGTTTCTTGCAAAAGTTAAATGCCCTGATGATTATATATCCACTTAAAAGGGGCATATGGTTTTTCATGTTGTCGATTATTAATTGATTGCATGACATATATATAAAATGGGTCTCGATCACATTTTGTGCAGATGTGTATTCGATCATGAAAGGGATAATATTTTATGGGAATGCCATGTGGGAGCTATAGTAGGCCATGCCAGAGGAAACTATACTACTCGAAAAGTATTACAAGCTGGATTTTGGTGACCTACCTTATTCAAGGATGCAAAGGAATATGCAAAGAAGTATGATATTTACCAATGGGTTTCTCGACTGTCTCGACAGGATGAACTACCTATGAATTCGGTTAGGGCACTTGAAGAATTCTAAAAATGGGTGGTTGATTTTGTTGGACCAATAAATCCACCTAATCATCATTCACATGCCAAGTATATCATTATTGCAAAAAATTATCTGACATGTTCGGTAAAAGATGCTACTATCAAAGATTGCATTACTAATACAGTTGCATGATTCATATTTGAGAAGATTATTACTAGCTTTGGTTTTTGCTAGAATCCTTACTATTAATAAAGGTTCTAACTTCATTAATGAAATGCTTCGTTTGCTACTACAAAATTTTATGATATAACATCACAAGAGAAGCCCTCATCACCCACAAGAAAATAGAACTGTTGAATATTTTAATAAAATCTTGAAGGGTCTTACCAAAATCTGTACTACAAATAGGGATGACTAGCATGAGAGGATTCCAACATCGTTATTCGCTTATTGCACTACAAATTAGTTGTTGTATAAGTATACACTATGTCAGTTGGTTTATGGAAGAGAAGCAGTTGTTCCAATAGAATTTATAGTCCATAATTTCTTTGTTGTTCATGTTATCAAGGTGTCAAAAGACAAGTCTATCCTAGAGAAATTACAGGAGTTGTGGAAACTAGATAAACAATGGTTTCTTGTAGATTTCCATTAGACTGTCGAAAAATAAAGACAAAAGAGTTGGCATGACCAACAAATCAAGAAGAAGTCCTTTTTAATTGGCAATTGAGTATTACTCTATCACACCAAAGATCTGAAGCATCTTGATAAGCTAGAAATGCATTAGCTTGGCCCATTTTATGATGCAGAGATTCAATATTTGGGAGTTGTCAAGATTTCTTAGGGGGATGATATCCTTTTTGCTGGTTGGGTGACCAATGCACACATGAAGCCCTACTTTGGTTCATGAATGTACTTTCTAGAATTCTCTCGAAAAATGGAGTATTATTTAGGCTTTTTTGTTAGGATAGTCACGCCAATTTTAGTTAGATTATGTTTCTTCTGTTAGTTGTGCCAGTTTTAGTTCGAATTGGCCTCTTTTGTCAGTCATGTCAATAAATCCTTTTACTTGCAATCCATCGCAAGTAATTGTGGTTGGGGAAGTCTTGTCATGTATGCTTTGTCATTTCATTCATCATTAATACTTCTCTTTTTAGTCATTAAGTCTCATCTTTTCCCAATCGTTAGCAAACATATTTGATCGTATTTCTGTAAGATTTTAAATTAATTCTTGCTTTTTTTATTCACTCATTTAAGTTTTCTCGGAAACTTGAGTGATTTTAGTCATGATTTTCTAGGATTTTGAGTTCGTAGAAAATTCTTTGGTGGTAAATTTATGGAATAACGATCTAGTTATTTCAAACTTCCACCAAACGTTTCTATATAACCCTACTCATTTTCATTTTCATACTACTCTACCTATGAGTTTGTAAGTTTTTCACCCTAGATTTCATGTCATCTACCTCTGTGTCTCCACCTTTTTTTTTCCCCCTATTCATTTAGTTTACAGTTTTCATTCTGCTACCATGGGTCACCCATCTAAAAATTTTGATTCTCTGTTTTCTATTGATTCTCATATTCATACCTATGATGATCTACTAGGGAAGTATGATAAATCTTACCTAGTTGATAAAGACCTATATGACCATGTTCTCTTCCCTACACTCTACACAGATGTATTCATGGAACCCAATGTGCAAACCAATACCTGCTCTTCTCTTAAAATAAAATCGACTTCTACCCATTGAAGCAGTCGCCATTGTTAATTTTGTATGAATTACTTATTTTTCGGTACCACAGGAGAAGTTGTGTTCTTCCCTAAGTTTTTTATCAACTGACTTCATGGAATTTTGTTTTAGTTGTATCAACAATATCTAATCGATGTCCGTGATATTTAACGTCTCACTCGATTTTCCACATATGGCTCTAATGTTGCTACACACTTCTAGTGTGTTTTGAAATGGGGCAAGAAATATGGAAATAATAATATTCATAAAAAATATGGCTCTCAAAGAAAGGGCCAAGGAGTAGTCATTGAAATCATTAATAATCAATCAATCAATGTTTCCTATTATATCATTTATAGTAAGCTCATGTGTCATTACAAAAGGGTGTAATTCTCACCCAACACCATATATGTCATAGAGGCTTGTGTCAAAGGGGAACAACTTATTTTGCCTAGTTACTTTCTTAATGAGTTATTTGAAGCCTTTGAAGATGTTCACTTGAGGGAAACATGTTTTATTTTTGGGTATCTGGTCATTCCCCTTGCCATGCTGAAATGGTGTCCACCCGAAGGAAGAGATATAGCACCCATATCTAATGGTGAGTCACTCACCTACTCTTATGCCCCCTAACGAAGCATTCAATATCCACCGAATAGAGATTTAATGAGCTTGCCTTTGAGAAATGGTACAATAAAATGGTTTCTGTCACCCATACTATTTCCAAAGTGCCTCTTTTGTTGCTTGACTATTATGATCATCAAATATTGTTTGGAATCAGCCGTAGTAATTCTTATGTTTGACCTCTAATTGTCAATCTGTAACCTTTTCGATGCACAAGTTGTCATTTTACCTCAATGGAAATTCCTTCCACAATGACGTACTTTCATGGCTAAGAGTCATAACTATGCAGAAGGATGGTGATTCTATATACTCATTCAATGGAATGTGACCTAAGGACTCTGTCGATGATTCTCCATCATCATACAGGAAGCACTCAGTGGATATTGATGAATACCTATAGCCACTAACGAACAAGGTGAAGAAAATATTTCTTTTGTGCACATGACTTGTTCATAGGTAGGTTATTTAGTTAATTAAGGCAATACTATTCATGTTGTTGCACCGCTAACCATTTCTTACACTCTTCCTTTTTTCACCAACCCTACACTAGTTTCCCCTCGACAACCCTGTAAAAATCCCAAACCCTCCACATCCAGCCTGATTGATCTCATGAAAGAGGGTGTTGTTGCTACTACTCAGCATGTTGTTCCCTTTACTGAAGAATAAAACCCTTCATCACATACTTAGCCCAATTCATCACCTAATACCTCTGAAGAAACCATTTCTAACCACCCTAACTCTGATACTGTCCTTGATGAGATAGTCACAATGGAAATTGAATTTGTAAATATTGTTGTTCCACCTCTGTCTGCTACCCCTCCTCCACCTCTACCACTGCTATATGTTTCAAAATATTGTATTCCTTCAATGATACACATCTCAATCCCTTCTATTTAGTAGGTCACTACCTTCATTAGTGACCTTGAAAACTACTTCCACATTCTCTCTCTCATTGCACATCAATAGGACATAGTTCCTCTTTTGTTAGTGCCTATTATTGCACAACTCCACCAGCATATACATAAGAAGAACAAATAGGATCGAGAGTCTTCTCCACAAGGTTAGTGAGAAAAAATGGTTTCCAATGGACCACCCTTACATTCTATATTTCCACTGTTGGATACCCTCTCAGAGAATGATCTCCAAACTTGGTCAGAGTATCAAATGTAAACATGAAACCATGAAAGAATTCAACACAAGGGACACAAATATTTCTCGTGGAAAACCCTCTCCAGGGAAAAATGACAACCAATGTTCATTAGGTGAATTTTGAGGTCTAAAATGGGCCTCCTAAGGAAATTATAAAACAATAGTGGAAATAATAAAATAAGATTAGGTTGCATCATCAAATTTTAGAGGGAAAAAAGAAAAAACTATTTTTTCAACTTATATTTTCAATTTATCTCCCTATGGGTTTAACCAAATTTCAAGAGACTGTTAGAGTCAGTGTTTACAGCCTTCCTCCAGTGATCAAACATGCTCTCACACAAGTGATTTTAAGGTGTCAAGGTCAAATTTTATCATTTCAGTGAGTCTTCAAGTAAAATTTGGTCACTAAGCATTAGGTCCGGGGTTTGATTTTACCCTTGTAAAAGTTGTCCAAATAACATTATATGTCACTATTTAGCTGAGTCTAGCATCATTCAAAGGGTTTTCATCATCATGTCAAAGTTTCACTGGGTCATTTTACACCTTGTTCATTTGCCCCACACATCGAGATAAGTTTCACTCAAATGATGTTTCTGAGCAACCGAAGATGAGTTTGGAAAAACTAAGAGAGGTTTTCGTCGACAACAGACCAGGGAAGAAAATCCTCCTTCGCGTTTTTCACAAGTGTCATGGTTATGAAGAAATGTCAAGAATACAATTTTCTTGGGAGAATTAATGCACCTCTAGAGCGACCTCGGGAAAATCAAGTTTTCTCCTAGCTGGGTTTGCCAAATGACTTGCTTGATGAGTCAAATGATACCTAGACATAAAGTGCTTTCCAATGAGCTATCATGAGCTCAATTTTGAGTTGAGGAAGGTATTCAAACGTTGACCGTAACAGCACTCTGCCTTTAGGTAGCCTCACTGGGCACATTTTGACCAGTCTTGGGAGATTTGACTTTTGATAGGGCCAGTAAACTCCAAATTTAAAATTTCCAATTGGACAGGAAATTAGACTCAAAGGCCTTTCCAACGAGCTATCCTGTACCCAATTTGGAAATCGGAAAGGCCTCCAAACGTCTTCTTAAAAAATAGCTACGCACAGGTTATATGCGCTGCGCCTCAAGCCCAATGCGCCGCGCACCTGCGCGACGCCAAAAAGCTAGGGCTCAAAATGAGGAATGACTTGTAATTTTGGATTTAGCATGAAAACTCATGAACACTAGTGCCCGGACGAGAAATTTGGAGCATTTTTGAGGCATTTTTGGTCCTTTGACAATTTTTTGTGCACAAACAGGTTTTTTCTCCCTGTGCGTCGCGCACCCTGCGCGGTGCTAAAATTCTAGAGCTCCAATGAAGAAACAGCTTGCATATTTGGATTTAGAATAAAAAAATACGTCTACCAGTGTCCGCGCAAGAAATGTTGATAAGCTTTGGGTCTCCTAAAGGTCAAAAAACACCCAAAAATGGCCTCTCGGCCACTTTTTGGGCACACAGAACGCAGTCTTGGGAGAATGAAGATTCGAAGGGGCAAATGAGCTCAAAATTGGGAAATTCCAGTGGGGTTAGAAAGTAGATAGGCCAAGATTTCCAACAAGCCCACTTGGGAACATTTTGGACACCTGGAAGTGCCCCAAAACAGGTCCCAAAGTAGCGCAACGCACAGAGAAAAGCGCGCGACGCACAGAGGAAAAATTGCCAATTTGCTTCCGTTTTGCGAAATTTCAGTTCGTGACTTCTCCAAGTGAGTCCGGTCATCCACTCTTCGGTTTTTTGGCACCAAAGTCAGCTTTTAAATATTTTTCTCTCCATGTGGGCATCTATCCAAGTGGCGAAGAATGCAAAGGGTCACCACATGCCAAATATCATGCTTGAGAGCGTTGCACCTGTAGCTGATGCTTGGCTCTCTAGTTCCATTTCGAAATGATTTGAGAAACTTCCCAACCCCTGGGAATTATATCTCTTCATGGCACATTCTATATATTGTATGCAAGCTATTTTCAAAGTTGGTTGCTTGGCTTGTAACTTCTGGGAGACTGTGGGAAAGAAACTTTGTTTCTACATTGTATATTTTTACAGAGAATTAATGAAAGGTAGCGGCTCTGTTTCATGAGATTCTTGTGGTTTTGAGTATAGAAAGTGTTTCTCTTATGTTTCATATGTATCTTGTTATTTTTTGTATTCCATTTCACATTCATTTTTGGTGAAATTTTTTGAGTGAGATCAGGTAGAATTCAATTCTATTGCTCCACCTATGGAAAAATTTCATGTGCAGTGTTTCATTCTTCTGTTGAAAAGGATTCATGTTGTCCATGCCCTTTTCACCTTCTTGATCAATCTCTCCATTTTTTTGTTATGTTCCATAGTTTCATTTGTATCCATTTCTGGTGAAATTTTTTGAGTGAGATCAGGTAGAATTCAATTCTATTGCTCTACCTGTGGGAAAATTTCATATACAATGTTTATTCTTCTGTTTGAAACGGATTCATGTCACCCATGCCCTTTTCAACTTCTTAATCAATCTTTCCATTCCTCCATATTTCAAAACTAAATTTCTATGCTTTCAGCCTACCTTGCCTCATGAAATAATCTGTACCTTCATGTTAAATTCTTTGTTCATTGAAGTCGAGTGGTCCCATAGCATCCCAGAAACATAGTCATTCACAAAATCATTCATTATTTTCATTTCCACTTACTAGCCTAAGATAAATAGTTCATTTGAAAGTCATCTCAGTCCTTTCCATTCATCTATTTACTGAGTGTGACCTAGAGAGAGCCCTCTCCTGTTCGCGTAGGGCTAGCTACCAGACTGAGCGTGGTTTGTGGTTACCCTGAATTTTGCCTTCCTTCAGCCTGAGGTAGATTTAGGTGATAACATAGTGGCGACTCAACTGGGGACAAAAATGGTTTGCTTGAATATTTTTCTACCCCAATACATCTATCAAGCTCAGATCTGATGGTTGATGGTGAACAACGATCAGACATAAGAAGATGGCTGAAATCATTCACCTGGCGACTCCTTTCACTAAAGAATCTAGCAATCAAGTGCTTCATGATGACTCCATTGCTTAGGGACTAGCAGCTTTGAGATATCGGACTGCAAGAAGATATGCTCCCATGAGCCGATATCACATTCTAGGCTTCTCAAATAAAATGCCGAAGGTAGATTGGTCAAAGAAGCTGCCTATGTTTAAAGATGATGGTAAGAAGGACACTGCTTTACATCTTGTTCGATTTCACATGCATATTCGTAAGTTGAAGGTTGATTTTCCTAAAGATTGCTTAATGAAGATATTCATGGCCACTATGGAAGACAAAGCCCGATCTTGGTATGAAAGTTTGCCACCTGCTTCCATTTATTGTCTAAAGGATTTTCATTCAATATTCTTTGAGAAGTACAAAGAATCTTATCCATCATTAAATCTAATTCAAGATTGTTGCAAGCATGCTTATGGTTTTATTGAGAGCCTTGAAAAATATTATGGGTAGGATAATTTTATGGATCATTGGATCATGGAAGCCCTGTATGAAATTCCCTTTCAGCAGCATAAAGACAAACATGAAAATTGGCAGCATGACCAAGATTGTAGTACGGTGGAAAATGAAGGAATTTCGCATCTTGACAGTCAACATGAATTACATGAGATGGATCAGCAGCATGAGGAAAATTTATAAACTCCTTCGCTTGAAAATATTGAAGACAATCACTGTTTGAGCAAAAGGAAACAAAAGGTCTTATCTCCTTTGTCTGAAGACGAGATAGATCAACTCTTGCACGGTCATGTTCGAGCTCAAGCTAAAGTAGATTTGCAGTGCACACATGGTCAAGAAAGTGTTGGTGAAACTTCTTCCTCTTCTGAAAAGGATGACAGTCCAGTGAACATCTTAATAGATCAACAAGTTGAAGAATTCCATATGGCTGAAAGTGATGAAAGAAAAATTGTCGTTTCAGATTTGTCCATAGAAGAAGATAGCATGCAGAGAAATCAAGTTTCAAATTTAGAATGTGATAATGTTAAGACAACCATTTCAAATGTAGATTCAGATTGTGATGACCAAGAAAACCTTGTACTAAGTCCCATGAAAGAGAATTCAGCTACTGAAATCATCTGGGATGAAGAAGACGAATTTTTGGGTCCAAATGTTCTCATGTCACCAGAACAAAGCCTTCATGAAGAGGTAATCCAATCAACTCATGGACAACAAGATGAGAATTTTGTTCAAGTAAGTAAAAAGCTTTCTCTGAATGAATTTATGGTAGATGATGGAAATGATACTGTTGGGTTTCAAGAAAAATCTGAATTTGCTTTTCCCATGATTGATGAATGTAATGAAGAACATGATAATCTGGCTATCATATCATGTGAAAATGATCGAAAATATATTTAGACGTTAGAAGATCAGAACATTCAGGATTTCCATTCAGATTCTTCTTCATATGTTTCATGTGTTGAAATGTTTTTCCAAGAAGAGATCTTCTCATCTACTGGTTCAGAATGTTTTAAGGACCAGGAACATATTGAAGTATATCATGAAGGAAGATCAGAATCAAAAGAAAAGGACATCTTGTTTCTTCAGCAAGAGGAGAATCTTCATGTTTTTCATGATCCAATGGCAGATTTGTTGCAGACAACAGTGAAGGTCATTATTTTAGTATTCAGTGATGAAGGAGATCATGGTCAATTATGTTTTTGGAGGCCCAGTTACTAGCATCAATTGTTGACCAGAAGATCTGATCGGAAGAATTAGTCAAGAAGCCATCTTCTTGATTGGTTACATTGGCAGTTTGATATAGTTTGATGATATATAGTCTTATAAAAAATAAAGGTGGCCATGTACTACCACCAAGCATTAAGTTTTAAGTTCAGTCAAGTTTATTTAGTCATGTCAGTTTGCATTGAGTCAGTTTAGTCAAGTTTCATGTAAATAAATTGAGTCATGTTGGTTTGTCGGAATAATGGACTCCATAGCCCAATGGACAAAGGCACTGTCTGCTCACCCAAAGATCTATAGTTCTTGGCACCTCCAAGGAGATACCATCCCCCATTGGAGCCAATGTTAGAGTCAGTGTTTGCAGCCTTTGCTCCAGTGATCAAACATGTTCTCACACAAGTGATTTTAAGGTGTCAAGGTCAAATTTTATCATTTCAGTGAGTCTTCAAGTAAAATTTGGTCACTAGGCATTAGGTCTAGGGTTTGATTTTACCCTTGTCAAAGTTTTCCAAATAACATTCTATGTCACTTTTCAGCTGTGCCTACCATCATTCAAAAGGTTTTCATCATCATGTCAAAGTTCCATTGGGTCATTTTACACCTTGTTCATTTGCCCCACACATCGAGATAGGTTTCACTCAAATGATGTTTTTGAGAAATCGAAGATGAGTTTGGAAAAACTAAGAGAGGTTTTTGTCGAAAATAGACCAAGGAAGAAAATTTTCCTTCACTTTTTACATAGATGTTATGGTTCTGAAGAAATGTCAAGAATACAATTGCCCTGGGAGAATTAATACACCTCTGGAGCGACCTCGGGAAAATCACGTTTTCTACTAGTTGGGTTGGCCAAATGACTTGCTTGATGAGTCAAATGATAACTAGATACAAAGTGATTTCCAATGAGCTACCATGAGCTCAATTTGGAGTTGAGGAAGGTATTCAAAAGTTGACCGTAATAGTACTCTGCCTTTAGGCAGCCTCACTGGGCACATTTTGACCAGTCTTGGGAGATTTGCGTTTTGACAAGGAAAGTGAACTCAAAATTGAAATATTCTAGCTGTATTAGAAATTAGACTCAAAGATCTTTGCAACGAGCTATCCTATGCCCAATGTGGACACCGGAATGCCTCCAAAAGTCTTCTGAAAAAACAGCTACGCATAGTTTATATGCGCTGCGCCTCAAGCCCAGTGTGCCGCGCCACTTTCCTGTGCGTCGCGCACCTGCGCGATGCTAAAAATCTAGGGCTCCAAATGAGGAATGGCTTGTAGTTTTGGATTCAGCATGAAACATCATGGCCACTGGTGCCCGGACAAGAAATTTGGAGCATTTTTGAGGCATTTTTGTTCCTTTGACAACTTTTTGTGCACAAACAGGTCTTTTCTCCCTGTGCGACGCTAAAATTCTAGAGCTCCAATGAAGAAACGGCTTGTATATTTGGATTCAGCATCAAAAAATATGTCTACTGGTGTCCGAGAAAGAAATTTTGATAAGCTTTGGGTCTCCTAAAGGTCAAAAAACACTCGAAAATGGCCTCTCTGCCACTTTTTGGGCACACAGAAAGCAGTCTTGGGAGAATGAAGATTCAAAGGGGAAAATGAGCACCAAATTGAGAAATTCCAGTGTGTTTAGAAAGTAGATAAGCCAAGCTTTCCAACAAGCCCACTTGGGAACATTTTGGACACCTGGAAGTGCCCCAAAATAGGTCCCAAAGTAGCGCGACACACAGAGAAAAGTGCGCGGCGCACAGAGGAAAAATTGGCAATTTGCTTCCGTTTCACGAAATTTCGGTTCGCGACTTCTCCAAGTGGACCCGGTCATCCACTCTTTAGTTTTTTGGCACCAAAGGCAGCTTTTAAAGAGCTTTCTCTCTAGGTGGGCATCTATCCAAGTGGCGAAGAATGCAAAGGGTCACCACATGCCAAATGTCATGCTTGAGAGCGCTGCACCTGTAGCTGATGGTTGGATCTCTAGTTCCATTTCGAAATGATTAGAGTAACTTCCCAACCCCTGGGCATTCTATCTCTTCATGGCACACTCTATATATTGTATGCAAGCTATTTGCAAATTTGGTTGTTTGGCTTGTAACTTCTGGGAGACTGTGGGAAAGAAACTTTGTTTCTGCATTGTATATTTTTACAGAGAATTAATGAAAGGCAACGGCTCTGTTTCATGAGATTCCTGTGGTTGTGAGTATATCAAGTGTTTCTCTTATGTGTCATATGTATCTTGTTATGTTTTTATTCCATTTCACATTCATTTTTGGTGAAATGTTTCGAGTGAGATCAGGTAGAATTCAATTCTATTGCTCCACCTGTGGGAAAATTTCATGTGCAGTGTTTCATTCTTCTGTTGAAAAGGATTCATGTTGTCCATGCTCTTTTCACCTTATTGATAAATCTCTCCATTTCTTTGCTATGTTCCATAGTTTCATTTGTATCCATTTCTGGTGAAATTTTTCGAGTGAGATCAGGTAGAATTCAATTCTATTGCTCTACTTGTGGGAAAATTTCATATACAGTGTTTATTCTTCTGTTTGAAAAGGATTCATGTCGCCCATGCCATTTTCAACTTCTTAATCAATCTTTCCATTCTGCCATATTTCAAAACTAAATTGCTATGCTTTCAGCCTACCTTGCCTCACGAAATAATCTGTACCTTCATGTTAAATTCTCTGTTTATTGAAGTTGAGTGGTCCCATAACATCCCAGAAACATAGTCATTCACAAAATCATTCATTAGTTTCATTTCCACTTACTAGCCTAAGATAAATAGTTCGTTTGAAATTCATCTCAATCCTTTTCGTTCATCTATTTACTGAGTGTGACCCGGAGAGAGCCCTCTCCTGTTCTGGTAGTGCTAGCTACCAGACTGAGCGTGGTTTGTGGTTACCCTGAATTTTGCCTTCCTTCATCCTGAGGCAGATTTAGGTGATAACAGTGAAAACACTCATTGAATGAAAATTTTGATTCCTTGTCCAATGATTACCCATGTTTCATACTTTCGATGGACCTTATTATACGAAAAATGAGAAATACCTGAAAAATGTGATTGCAATCATGTTTTTTCATGTATCAGGGTCCATTGAAAGTATGCAACATGGGTACTCCTTGGATGAGGAATTAAATTTTTCATCCAATGAGTACTCCCACTTGAAATTTGATTAAACCCTTAGAGAGATAATTTTAAAATATAAGTTGAAAAAGTAGTTTTATCATTTTATTATTTTTTAATATTTCTACTTTTTTACTCCAAAAATGGTGAGTCATCCCCCATGGTTGAAATCATCACGTTGAATCCTATTGGTCCTTATAAATTTTATTTTGGTTGTAAGTTTTTCTTAGGAGGCCCATTTTAGACCTCAAAATTCCCCTAATGTGTTGCGCTACTCAAATATTTTATTATGTAAAGCCAATTCATTACATAGATATATACATGGTTACTATCAACTAGATATTGTTTCTCATGCAAATATATGGACTACCATCCACTATAGGCCACCACGATCAACAATCCTCTAACGGTTACTCCTGAAGTATCAATCAACTCTACAGATTGTCATCTGCTGGAAGCCACCACGACCAATGAGCCTCGCCCAGTTTTTTCCAAACTATCCAACCACCATTGGATTGATAAATTTTCTCACTTATATTGATTTTTCCAAAGTCCTCCAACTCCACTCCTCTACGTGGTTCTTGTTTCATACATTTTGATATTGGAACTAAGAACTTCTCAACATGAGCACTATAACAATGTTTCATATAAGAACAATCAAATAAAATTTTTGTAGCACTAGCTGTAATCAAAACGTCCAGACAAAACTTCTACCCAAGATGCAAAACAATCTCCTTAAAACACTACTCCAATCCACAATTCAACACCTCACTCAATGCATGAATATGATGGCTAAGATATACTTAAAATCACTACTGCTACAACTAAAAGCTATTTCACAAAATCAACAATACAATCCTCACATAGTTTGCACACTCTTCTCCACACACACACTCATGCTACACATAAGAGAAAATCAACTAAACTATCATTGAGCTAACTCCAACATAAATATGAATTGAGGCGCTCTACACAATAAACACAAAGAATTTGTTAACTTGACAACTCTATTCATATGCTTGATTTGATCTAGATTCATCTCATTGACTCTACAAAACCATTAATTCCACTTTCCCTTTGATATTTTCAACTTTGAATAACTTTTGGAAGCCCCATGAAATTTTCTGACCTTAAACCAAAAAGTTTTGAACAAGAATGTCGCCACAATAAAAAAACTAGCTAACTAGTGTGAGAAATTTGGAGAAACACTTGTGCAAATGCTAGGTCACATGCACAACACTAACTCCATGTGACTGGAACATCATTGATCCGAATTGGATCCATGAAAATTATCAAAGTGCCATGACTGTATCAAATTAGGACAGACTTCTAATTTATGAACAAAGAGCTATCAGGAAGACATTTGGACAATGGCAGTTTGCAGTCAGCAAGGAACGATGAGGACCTTGGTCAAAGTGCACTGACCGAGGCCCATGGAGACAGTGCTGGAGGAAAAACTGGCAATTAGGAAGCCTGGATCGAGAAACAGAGGCCATTTCTGATGAGCGATTATGGGCAAAACCCCTCGAGAAAGAAAAAATTCAAGCGCTTGGTCACATGGGAAGCTGGGAAACCATAGGGAAAGCGCTAAGGTGAAAGGTGGGTCCTGTGCTTCAAAACCAATAGTATATTGGAGGCACATTGGGGCAGTAAGCGGATTTGGTAGAAAACAAGCGATTCCATCCATTGCACAACATGTGTTCGGAAGATAAGAGAGAAAACCACCTCTCATCGTGCGCTAATGGTAGAACAAGTCAACCGTGCGAAATTAGTGAACACTATAGGATCTGGGTGCTCCAGATCTGCAGTGGAGATTGTGCCTGGTGGAGAAACTGGATTTGATAAGGGAATTAAGCCGCGACACATGAAAGTCTGAAGTCCGATTTGACCGTTGAGTTAGTGGATGAATAATTCCACAGTGTAACTGAAATACCAAACAGTTGAGGAAGAGCTGGCACAGTTTGTGAGAGGACAATTGGCGATGACATAGGGGCAAGGAACTCTAAGTGAACAATTGCAGGCGATTCAAAGGGGTAGAAGAGGAAGCGAACAATCGAGGAAAAATTGGCTTTAAGCCATGAACATACAGAGAACAAGAATAGAGAGCACGATAAGGAAGAACCAAAGAATAAAAATAGTGACTGAAAGGGCGAAAGAGACGCTGAAGCAAGAAGAAGAAAATAGAGAGTCGAGATGACCTACGATAACATCGAGCAGATAGAACCAGGCTTGAGAGGCTTAAGCCATCCCTATGAGGATATTTGTCGAGAATTGAGCACCATTGGATTCATCCCATTAAAGACCAGAGAGGTCAAGACTTGGTAAGGAAAGAGTCTGTGCACTCTAGTCTCTTGGGGAATCCAAGAACCACCCTGCTAAGCATCCTTTGTTTCAGGAGACTCAAGTTGAGCTCCTCATTGTAAATTCCTACTTTAAAGACACAATAAAAGAAGGCCACCACTAAAAGCTGGACCAGAGACATAACCCTGGAGAATAGGGTGAACTCCTTATTAATATGTTATGTTCTTGTATTTTCTTACTATGTTTCCCTTACTGTCTTCCATTTTCCAGTGTCTGTGTATTTTGTAATCTGATCGATCCATTGCCTAAAATAACATAGACACACACCAACACATGAGTCTGTAATACCTTCATTCATTAATTAATTAACTGAGATCACTCAAGAGTGAATTTCAAGACCAAGTGGTATCAGAGCTTTAGGCTGTTAAGGTTAGACAAGCTTGTGTTGGTTTAGCTATTGAATTCTAAGTAGATCAAAGCTCAAATTAGGAGAAGGAGAGTTGGTCGAAACTAATCCTGAAATTGGGAGAGTCTATCCTTAGAAGACAATGCTAGATGAATGGGGCCAGACCTTCAATTCATAGATAGTTTCCTAGCCCTAAAGTCCATGGTAGAAGAAATGTATAGGGACTTTAGAAAACATAAGGATGAAAATTCATCAGGCTCTAAACAAGACAAAGGAGAAGATGAGTCACATTCCCATGACCACTCAGAAGGCAAAGGGAAAGAGGAAAGCTTTCTCACACCTCCTAATAACCCTAAAAAGAAGGCATCTTTGATCAAACTCGATGTTAATTTTGATTTACCTGTATATGATGGAGAGTTGAATGCAGAAGAGATGGAAAATTGGATTAGACAAATTGATGTTTATTATAGAGTGTAGAATATCAACTCAGACAAGAAAAAGATTCAGCTGGCAAGCCTACGCCTTGGAGGCATTGCCTTAGTTTGGTGGGAAGGCAGGACCCAAGCTGACATGAAAAGACATGGTAAGACTATCTCTGTTTGGAGTGAATTTGTTTCTGCAATGAAAAAGCAGTTCTGTCCATTGGCCTACATGCAGCAAGCCATGATGAGTTGGCAAACTCTTTGATAGTTGAAAGAGAGAAGTGTGCAAGGGTACACTCAAGAATTTAGAAAGAGAGCATTGATTCTAGGAATCTCATTAGACTCACATGAGACTTTGTTGAAGTACATTGGTGGTCTACATAGCTACATGAGGCACACTATCCTCATGTTTAATCCCACTAGTATAGATGAGGTATCTGTACAAGCTACTCATCTAGAGGTTAGAGGAAAGAATGGAAGTCCAGAAGTTGGGGGATCATCCCAACCCACTGCAAGAAAGAATAAGGAGAAAAGAAAGCAGAAATGGAAAGAAAGGAAGGATAACACTACATAGAAAAGAAAGGCTTCATGTACTCAATGTAAAAAGGATGGGCATGATGATGAGCACTGTTGGATTCTGCATCCAAAGCTGAGATCTAAGAAGTTCGAGGGCAAGAAGAAGAAGATTGTTGTAGCTATTTCGAAAGATTTGGGGTCAGACTCCGGAGATGAGACAATCATTGCAGGCATAGGTATAAGAGGTAAGAATTCTGAAGCATCTACTAGTAATTCTGCACAATATACTATTGATGAAGAAAATGAGAGAAAAAGGCATGAGATTTTCCATATTCGAGTTATTTCCAAACATCAAAAGATTGATACTTTGTTTGATAGTGGCTCACAATTAAATTTGATTTCTAAAGCAATTGTAAAGAAGTTAGGATTAGTAACTACACCTCACAAGAAGCCATACCCATTAGGATGGATGAATGATAAATCACAACTACAAGTGACTAGACAATGTAAACTCAAGTTTTCTTTTAGGTCAACATTTGTAGATGAGGTTGAGTTAGACATAATTCCTTTGGATATATGTGGAATTGTTTTAGGAAGTCCTTACTTGTATGATAAAAAGGCTATTTTCTATAGAGCTGAGAACAAGTGTCTACTTGTCAAAGATGGAATCGAATACTTTGTAAGAGCTCATAAGCTCAAGAATAATTATACTCTCATAAACTCAGAGCAGATGAAACGAATGATAAATTCATGAAAATAGTTCTTACTGATGGTTGTAAAGGAAAATAAACCTGATAAATCCAATGTATTTGAGGGTTGTAATGTTGAACAACAAGCTGATTTAGAAAAGGTTGTTTCAGAGTATGATATCTTGTTTCAAAAACCTAAAGGTTTGCCACCCAAAAAGGAAATAGTGCATGATATTATTTTGCAACAAGATGCTCCATTGCCTAACATTGGAATGTACAAGTTGTCTTCTTTAAAGAATGTTGAAATGAAGAAGCAGGTGCAGGAGTTTCTTGAGAAGGGGTTCATCATACCTAGCACATCACCATGTGGGTCACCAATTGTTTTGGTGAGAAAGAAAGATGGCTCGTGGAGAATGTGCATTGATTACTGAGCACTGAATAAGATAACAATAAAAAATCAGTATCCCCTTCCTCGCATAGATGATATTTTAGATCAATTGAAAGAAGTTGTTTATTTCTCCAAGCTAGACTTGCATAGTGGATACCATTAGGCCAGAGTTGTAGAATAAGATGCATGAAAGACTGCTTTCAAAACAAAGCAGGGATTGTATGAGTGGTTGGTTATGCCTTTTGGCTTAACTAATGCTCCTTCTACTTTCATGAGATTAATGAATGATGTACTCAGAACTTTTCTTGATGATTTTTTTATTGTGTATCTGGATGACATTATGATATTTATCAAAACGTGAGAAGAACACTTAAAGCATGTTAAGCAGACACTAGATGTTTTGAAAAGAGAAAAACTTTATGTTAAACTCTCAAAATGTGAATTTGGAAAAACATCTCTAAATTATTTGGGTCATATAGTAGGGGGTGGTGAATTGAAGATAGATCCCTCTAAGGTGGCAGTCATTGTAAATTGGCCTAAACCCAAATCTACTATAGAAGTTAGAAGCTTTTTAGGAGTAGCACAATATTGGAGGAAGTTCATTTCTAACTTTTCCTCAATTGCAACTCCCTTACATGATTTAACAGGATTGAACAAGGTTTTTCAGTGGGGAGGCAAACAACAGAAAGCCTTCGACACCTTGAAAGAAAAGATTAGTACGACACCTGTACTAGCACTGCCTGATCTTCAAAGACCATTTGAGATCCAAACGGATGCCAGTGACTATGCCATGGGAGTAGTGTTGACACAACATGGTAAACCCATATGTAATCATTCAGAGACATTTAATTCTGCTGTGGTTAACTATCCTACATATGATAAAGAATTATATGCATTAGTACAGAGTGTGAAAAAGTGGAAACATTACTTAATGGGCAAAGAAATAGTAATACATACTGATCATCAACCACTTCAATATCTACACTCCCAAAATAAGTTGCAAAAATCAAGGCACTATAGATGGATGGCTTTTCTACAACAGTTTCATTTAGTCATCAGATATAAAAAGGGCATACACAATAAAGTTGTAGACATGCTATCTAGACCCATTATAAATGCATCTACTATACTTAAGCATAATTTTGTGTTATGTTAGAGTTACATTGAACAATATGCTCAAGATATAGACTTTAAAGATGTATATGCAACTTTAAGTCAATGCAAATGAGTAAAAGAATTGGATTATCATGTAAAGGACTGACTCTTATATCATTGTGGGAAGTTATACATTCCACAAACTGAAAGAGTAGAGATAATTTGGGAAGCACACACTTCCCTAATATCAGGTCACTTTGGGGTAAGTAAAATAGTTTCACGGCTGCAAAGATTTTGTTATTGGCCAAAAATGAATGAGACAGTTTCTAGATATGTAAGAGGGTGTACTATGTGTGCTAAAAGCAAGCCCAACAATAGAAAACTAGGCTTGTAAACTCCATTACCAATTCCTTCTCACCCTTGGGAAAGTGTTTCCATGGATTTTGTTGGAGGACTGCCTAAATCTAGGAAGGGTCATGATTATCTATATGTTGTTGTGGATAGATTCAACAAAATGTGTATTTTGATACCTTGTAATAAATAGATTACAGTTGAACAAACTACAAAACTATTTTTTGAACATGTATGGGTTCATTTTGGATTATCCACTTCCATTATATCTGATCGAGACACCCGATTTGTGGGGAAGTTTTGGTCAAGTCTATGGGAACTGATGGACACCAAATTGAAGAAAAGCATAGATTTTCATCCACAAAATGATGGCCAGATAGAAGTATTTAACAGGACAATGATCTAGTTACTCAAAGGGTATTGCAGCAAGCATCCTAAGCTTTGGGATGAACATTTATGTTATGTGACACATGCTTACAATAGAGAAAAACATTCCTCTACACAGTGATCTCCTTTTGAGTCTTGTTTTGGTTTCACACCAAGGTCTCCTTTATATTTTGTCTTTGGTAAAGACACCACAGTTGACAGACATAATGATGTGGACAGCGCAACTAGGTTCATTGAACAAATCAAAGAAATCCACCAGGCAGTACAGGAATAGCTAGAAGAGCCAAGCCAAATACAAGGCAAAGCATGACAAGCATCGGATGAAGCATAATTTCCAAGTTGGTGACCAGGTCTGGTTGTATATCAGCAAGGACAAGATGCAAAGGGGAAGGTAAAAAGCTAAATCCTATCAAGTATGGACCCTTCAAGATACTTGAGAAGATTGGTGAAAATGCTTTTCACCTTGATCTACCAACTTACATGCACATCTACTCAGTCGTAAATGTAGATTGCTTGAGATTGTTTGAACCTTCACTAATTGAGGATCCCGAAGAGCAAAGTCAATTGCCTTCTATTGTTGACCTGTTACCTGAACATCTTAATGAATTGCAAGGATTCACAGTTCTGGACAAGAAGGTGAGGACGATGTGCAGAGGAGATGTTGAGTACCTCAGAGTAGGGCTCAAGGGTTCAAAGCCAAGCAGTGCAAAGTGGATAGAGATTGGACAAGTGAGACAATTGTACCCTCGCTTAGTTGATGCTTGAAAACAAAATTTTGGTGGTCCAAAAGCTTTTTTAGTGGGAAGGCCGTGATCCAAATTGGATCCATGAAAATTATCAAAGTGCCATGACTATATCAAATTAGGACAGACTTCAAATTTATGAACAAAGAGCTATTAGGAAGACCTCTGGACAATGTCAGTTTGCAGTCAGTAAGGAACGACGAGGACCTCGGTCAAAGCGTGCTGACTGAGGCCCATGGAGACCTTGTAGGAGGAAAAATTAGCAGTTAGGAAGCCTGGATCGGGAAACAGAGGCCTTTTCTGATGCACAATTAGCACTTAGTGCTCACTGGGAAAAACCCCTTGAGAAGGAAAAGCCCCAAGCACTTGGTTGCATGGGAAGCTAGCAAACTATAGGGAAAGCACTAAGGTGAAAGGTGGGTCCTGCACTACAAAACCGATGGCATATCAGAGGTACATTGGGGTGGTAAGTGGATTTGGCAGAAAACGAGCGATTCCATTCATTGCACGACGCGTGTTCGACAGATGAGAGAGAAAACTGCCTCTCATTGTGTGCTAACGGTCGAGCAATTCAACCGTGTGAAATGAACGAACATCGTAGGATCTAGGGGCTCTAGATCTGATGGTGGAGATTGTGCTCGATAGAGAAATCGGATTTGACAGGGGAATTAAGCCGCGACATATAAAATTCTGAAGTCCGATTTGGCCGCTAAGTGGGCATATGAATCATTCCACAGTGTAACTAAAATACTGAACCATTAAGGAAGAGCTGGAGCAGTTCATGAGAAGACAAGTGGCCACCTCCCTGTGAGACATTGGTGATGACGCAGGGGCAGGGAACTCCAAGTGAAAAACAACAGATGATCTGAAGGGGTGGAAGAGGAAGCAAACGGTCAAGGAAAAATTGGCTTAAGCCATGAATAGATAGAGAACAAAACAGAGAGCATGATAAGGAAGAACCAGAGAAGAAAAATAGTGACTGAAAGGGCAAAAGAGACAATGAAGCAAGAAGTAGAAAACAGAGAGCCGAGCTGACCTAAGGCAACATTGAGCAGACAAAACCAGGCTTGAGAGGTTCAAGCCATCCCTGTGAGGATATCTATCAGGAATTGAGCACCATTGGACTCATTCCATTAAAGACCAGAGAGGGCGAGACTTGGTAAGGAAAGAGTCTATGCACTCTAGTGGCTTGGGGAATCCAAGAACCACCCTGCTAAGCATCCTCTGTTTCAGGAGAATCAAGTTGAGCTCCTCATTGTAAATTTCTTCTTTAAAGACCCAATAAAAGAAGGCCACCACTGAAAGCTAGACCGAAGATGTAGCCTTGGAGAATAGGGTGAACTCCTTATTAATGTGCTGCGTTCTTTTATTTGTTTACTGCGTTTCCCTTACTGTCTTCCATTTTCTAGTGTCTATGTATTTTGCAATTTGATCGATTCGTTGGCTAAAATAACATAGACACACACACCAGCACAGGAGTCTGTAATACCTTCATTCATTAATTAATTAACTGAGATCACTCAAGAGTGAATTCAGATCAATCATAGTCTCTCCCATAGGCTGGTCTGTCAGTGACTGGAGATTTTTAGTCACTCCCACGGATTTGGCTCTGTGTAATTGGGGCTAAATTTAAGGAAAAACACTGCAAAATATATTGAGGACTTTTTCCAGCTTATGGATCATATTCTTCAGCTCCTTAACACTCCTCTAAGCCACTATGATAAGACTGCAACTGATGAAACAAGACAAGAACATGTCAGTGACATGCAAGACCTATTCTACCAATCTCAATAGTAAGACCAACACCTCCAGCCCCTCAAGCAACAACTGCAACATCTCCAACACCTGTAGAAGCATATCCAACTCTTATAGCAACATCTCCAACTCTTAGAAAAACAACATCATGTCATCCAAATTCCTCAAATACTAGTGGAAGAACCTCCAACTTAAGCAATCGTACCTCCAACACAAGCAACTACAACTGAACACTTGTATCAACATATCCAATGTCTCCAAGACATGTAGAGACATATGGAACACCTAAAGCATCACCCCAACCACCTACAACAACAACATCTTCAACCAACACAACATATACTTAGCCTCAATCCAATCATCACATGTGGAATCCATCTCTACTTAGCAACAAAAACATCATGTCACAAGCATGTTGACATCAATGCAAACCAATAAGATAACCAAGAAAAACATTAATCAAACATGCATATGACAAGTATGATCATGACCATGATCCTATTGGCAGAAATTCCAATACAATAATTCCAGCAAACTCCTCCTTTGGCATTGATGTCAACCTCAATCCAACATGTGAGGTTAATCTCCATACACTCTCCAAAACTGAAAATTGTCTCTAACCATCCAAATCCTCTCCCCCTTTGACATCAATGGAAAAGGGCCATACTAATACTGAGGAACAATGCCAATAATGTTGGATGAGAGTAGGAATCCCCGTCTCATGCTCAACACCATACTCATCAACCCATAGAAATATATCCTGCAAGATAAGCATGTAAAACAAGGAAATGGTCTCCCAGCAAGTCTCAAAACAATGCCATACAATCTATGAAAAATGAACATGCTCCCTCTAATCATGAAATGGGGCTACAATCACACCATCTCTAATGTTGTAGAAACACATATTCTTGATGCAATAAGCTTCCTTACCAAGTGCAAGCGACTACTACCCATGGACCATGACTTCAATTGACTTTGGACATGATATACAATGAATTATAATACAATACAATGCTTGATGGAGAAAATACATGGCTGTGGCAAATACATAGGACAAGCATATGACTTCTCTAAACACTCCTATCATAAACACTGACTCTATGGATCCAAGTTTACATCATAAACCCAAATGTAGTGGGGATACATCAAAGATATACAACATAGAACATGACTTGGACACCCATTGACCCATACATAGCTAATGAAAAATCATACTAGAGACCATGGGTCACTCTATGAGCCATATGCCAACAATATAAAACAATAAGAGTACATGGATTTTACATCTACACACATTGGTGCTGGCTTCTACACATCCCAAAAACATGAGATAGTATGAGTACATGGAATCAATGAGAAATGATATATGCTCCATATGTCAACAACAATAAGAATGTAATATATGGCATGTGCATTAAACAGAAGGCCTCCATGAATAATAACATAAGCTCTCCATATATAGAAGCATCAATAGAGGTACTAACAACATCATATGCTAGTACATGGCCACTCAACACCTTGGCCATCACCATCGCAACAACAGAGATTCTGCTACAAAACAAGATAACTACTAGTAAGCACCATGTTCCACATGTGCATCAAATAATAATAGCATCAACAAATACATATCCTCATCATCAGAAATGTTAGCACCCTATAATTTAATCTCCAGGCAGAGAGAGGTTTACAAGGGTAGTCACAAACCACTATGGGTTGGAAACTAGTCCTTTCCAATAGGAGGGGGCTCCCTCACTATAAAACTCTAATGATAAACACACTAAAGCTCACAAAGACTAGATCTGGAAAAGATGATGTAAAAATTAATTAAATGGTTGAGAGTTTCAGGAAAAGAGTACTGAGGTATGAAGCTAGTAACATAATCTTAATATTAGGAAATGTAATCTTTGGAAAAAGAGAGGCAAGGTAGGCATATGTTCCAAGCTGATAGGAGTTGAAGTATAGTGGGGAATAGAAAGAGACACAATTATCTTTGATCACAAAAAGCATAACATATTATAATGAATTATGTAGCATACACTAATGACCAAATACTATAAGAACCATGATAAAGCAATGAAGAACTCCATCATCTATGATTCCACAATTACCCAGAGCATCTCAAAATGAATTCAAGATAAAAGCTTCAGAAATGGATATTTAGAAAACACGAAGGAAAACAAACTTGAAAGAAAAATACCACAAGAATATATGAGATCAAAGACACTAACTTTCACAACACATATGCACAGTCCTCTTTTCCCAAAATCAAACCCATTCTTCATATTTATTTTCTATTAAATAGAAGTTTTAGAATGTGATCATCATGACTAGATACAAAACATCATTATCCATCAAGCTTAGAAACATCTTGTCCTTTTTGGGATAAATACTAAAAAAAAACTTATACATCGAGCTAACAAATTGATCTTGAGACCATAAACTTATCTATATCTTCGAATACTTATTCATCGAGTCCTATCTAACTTATCCATTATTATCATAATGTAATTTTTGGACTAATTACAAAATAGAAAAAGCACAGATATTTATGACAACAGCTAAAATGATGGTGTAGCCAATCCAACTAGGCATGTTGACATGTACTTCATATGGTAGTAGGCTGATGAGTATGTTGATTATGAAGGTATGTGTTAGGGAAAGTTGCATCAAATTTATTCTTAAATTGTGGCTTATTAAACTCTTTGAAGAATGAAACATTTAAATCATCTCCCTTGAACCATTTCTCTGCATCTGTAGGGATACCTATGGCATTGACAATAAATCTCTCATAAATAACCATCTCCAGGTCTCCTAGATTTACTTTTCTGTCCTTTAAGTTCAAGGCAAACAAATTGGCCAACTGTACATGGTGACCTACTGTTTGGATTTTCTCATAGAAGGGGATACAACCTGATTTTTCAAATTCTACCCTAATCACTGGATTAGAGTTGACTGGGGCTAGACTTTTTTCACTCTACTCGGACAATTTCCCCTCCCTTTTTTCTTGCAATGGGAGCTATCTACCTATGTACACAGGGACATCTCTCTTGGACCTTCATCGCAATATACGTGGACTACAACTAAACTAGAAGACTCTGATTTTTGGACAACAATGAAAGAAACGATGTGTTTAATAGACACATTACACAGTGAGGACAAGGGCATATTGACACCTTCAAAGACTGCTAACAAATTACACAACCCTACAAACCTTTACCAAGACTAGCTCAACATATGACATCCATCAGCATAGATATTGTGATTCCACTAATTGTACATTTGATAATCATGCATACATTGATGGCTGAATAACCGTGGAAAATTACCTTGTTCATAATTTCATCATAATCTTGTGTGAGCATAGCCCCAACATTGAAAATCATTCCAAAGATATAGAACCAAAAATTTTGTACATTGATGTTTCTTGAAGGTCACCTTTTAATGATAAGCTCAGTGTAATCTCCAACAAATCTACTAAGTAGTGCCATGATAATAGCCATGAACTAGCCTTGTGTGGGAGTCTGTAGCACATGATCCAATGATGAATTCAATTATGTATTTGTTAAACCAAAAAATAAGAATATATAAGATGACCATTGAATCTCCATTAATTTTCTGTTTAAAATAATTCGATACAGTACACCTATACCGATAGTGTTCAAGTTCTTCAAGATCTAGTAGCTTGGCGCATCAACATAGAAAAGCATATAGTGTTGCAATTAAATTTTTAACAAGATATAATTCTAATGGAATGGGATAGAACTTGACCTCATCCCATGTGGTACTCAATCAGTCAAACAATCCTTTCAATATTACTTGTTACTTTGTGATGATTTCTCTTTTCCATGTTTGAAGCAGAGCAATATCAATAAAGCACACTTTAGAGTCTCCACGAAAAAAAAATCTGAAATGACACTATAGTCATAATTTCCAACTCATTTTGACCACATAATTAGTATTCCTTGTGAACTTGTAAGCATTGTTAATGCAATTTTCACAAGTGACTTGTGCTTCCACTCAGATCCTTTCTGAATGGAAGTTTTTGGATTATTTATGATACCTCAGAGTTAGATCTATGGTATGGATCTTCAAAATATGTTGTGCCCTTGTCCTTACTCTCTAGAAAATGAAAACCAAGTTGTGTCAAGGATGTATGGCTTTGGAAGGATGTTGTGTAGCGACTGTGTAGTGTTGTGTGCAACGACGACTGTGTAGCACCAATGTGAAACAAATGACTTTATGATAGATATAAATTTATCCTCGATCACTGGCTTAGCTGCAAATAAATCCTTATTCTTCAACCATGATAATTAACCATTTTGAATTCAACAATGCAGACACTGTGCAAGAGATATGTGGTCATTTTGTTTTATTCTAATTGGCACCTATTTTTTCACATACCATGATGTGATAAGGCGCTCCATTTGGGCTGATATGATGCTGTGTGCATGGGAATTTTTAGAACGCTTAGGTATATACATTTCTTAGATGGGGGGGGGTGGGAATATATGGGTTATGTCATGTATAGTATGTAACCATGATTTTTGAGGGAATAGGTTTAGGATGGGATGGGGAAAATAAAAGTCATATGACTAATGAATATGGGATAGGGAAACAGATTTATGAATTATCAATGGGAGATTGGGAGATATAGGTTATGGAATTAGGGAAAAAACAGTCGATTAGAAAGGGGAAAATAAATAGGATATTCTAAAAAAGACCGTTTTTCTTGACCAACATAACTTCAATTGTAATGAACTCAAGAGAAATTTCTGATAGACACATAACTGACACATACCCCATGAATTGACTTTTCAAAAATTTGTAACAATGACTCCTAATGACTCAACATTGTTTCATGCTTTTACTGGACTAATTGATGACTAAACACATGGCGATGTTGGACAGTGACATTTGAACTTATAACAATGATAGTGATTATAATTTTGATTTATTCAAAATGAAAATTAAATAATTTGAAATAAATTCGACAAATGAAAAATACTGACCCTAGCATTGGCTTCAATGGGGATGGTAGCCTCCTAGTGAGGTGCCAGGAACAAAAATGTAGACTAGTAACCTAACTAGACCATTGGGCAATACAGTCATTGACGGTGTTGGACCCACCAACATGTAAGGGGATCTCCCCAGTAAGAAGTCCCAATTAGACCTTAGACCATTTGGCATAGGAGTCCTAGCAGTGGGTTGCACGGTAATACCTTGACCGTGATTTCGCACAGAGGCAAGTACGATAACTCTGTTGGTAGCAAGGGTGTGGTAGCTGCAATGAGCCAAGTAAGGTGCATGAGATGTTCTAACACATGGGGATTGAGATGAGTGTGCCTCTTGGAAACCTGTGATAGCATGGAGTTAAGAAGGGAACACACGAGCAAAGATACATCACACCATGGAAGGAAAGTTAGAAATCAATCCAAAGTGATGGCAAAACCAACAACACATTTAGGAAAGAATCATACATACATACACAGATAGATATACATGCATGTGTAAGTAAACATATACATATATCATTTAGAGTAAACTAGATAGCATAGAATACAATACAACATATGCATGAAACGTGCTAGCTCTTGTTAGATTAAGAAGTGTAAGTTCCAGTCATACAATACATCCATGTACAACCAAAAGTTTCTATAGCGAAACATTATAGCCACAACCTCCTGCTCCTCCAAAGAGATGTACAAGATCTATGCATTGGAGAAGCCAAGGCTCATCAGAATACTATCCAAGCTCTCTCCAAGATAGTCTTATCGGAAGCTTGGATGACCAAAAGGCTTTAAAATGAGTTATGAGGTTATATTTATAGTTATGAGGTTAAAATTAGTTATGACCTTTGTGACAGTTCATCTACCCTCATGAATCTTCATCTACTCTATGACTGTTACATCCATCTATTAACATTTGAACTTCCACTTGAAAAGACGTTACATTACAATCATCATGCACCCATGTGAGACAAAATGGCTTGAGAAATCCATTAAAGACATCATTGACACTCGGTCCATTGTGATGAGACCAACACTTTGACATGCTTGTGATGGTGAAGGTGGTGATTTGATGCCAAGCTTGGTCATCTATGACGGTGTGCATGCACTCCATGGAGACATGTTGTTGAAGCGAACTATTGCCTCTGTTGCATCCTAGTGCATTGGTGTGGATCCTCAATCCAACTCAGCTACTAACATGCACATGGTATTCTTGGGTGTGGCTGAACTGGTAACACACTGATGCATAGTGTCCATGATGATCTTCTAGTGTGTGCTAGTGGTCATGCGCATCAACTATCAACTACATGTTTAGGTCCATTTCGACTTGCTTCTTGCCTTTTCCTCAGTGAGTGTGACAAATGGGTTAGGTCGCATGCATGTGCACTAGTGGGCTCCAGTATTGCAGCAGTAATGTTGCAACTCCTGGGGCTTCCTTCTTTACTTTTATAAACCTGGTAGTTTGTAACAAACTTGGAAGAAACAGTGTTGTATGCACAAGTACTAGCTCTTACTGCAGGCTATCACTTGATCAACTGGCGCAAGTTCGCTAGGAGCTTAAGCCAACTTCTATGAGTTCTCAAAATAAGCTTTAACTATGATAGAAGGAAACTAACTCTACAGGGGCTATTCTACTTGTAGAAAGAGAATGAAAACTGAAATGAAACGCAAACACTAGCAAGCCCTAACAAACCCTAGTTTACCCACTAACCCTACTTTTGCAAGAAAAGAGATGGAAACTAATGAAATAAGTGTCATTGACTAATAAAAAGGTAAATTTCATTTATTCAAGCTACTTCTAAAAATAAATGAGAAGAAATCGTCTTTTTGTACTTGTGAGTGTTTTTGTGTGGAATTATTATGCTTGTGATTTATCTAGTTGTGACTGTGTAGAGGTTTGGTGGCAAAGGAAGATGGATTTGGCTTTTGTAGAGGTGGAGGAAGGTGTGGAGAGGTCCTAAGAAGCCTCTAGTACCCTTCTAAAGACTTTCATTGTGATCATACTTCGAAAAATCACTCACAGGAAATTCTATAAGAGGCTGCAGGGGATCTATAGGAGGTTCTACAGGAGAATCTACAAGAGAAGGTCGAAAGTTGCTTTTGGAGTTTTGAAGGTGGATAAATGGTGGGAAAAGGGAAATGAAGGCTATATGAAGGTTTTGAGGTATCTATAACTTGTCAAGGAAGATCAGGGACGAATGTGATGGTTGGATTTGTTCAAAGGGCAAGAAAGCAACTTTATGGAAAAAACGCAGAAATTAGCGCAAATTGGCGAAATGTTGCGAATGAGCTGGGGAATCTATGAGAAGTAAGATGGTGCTTGCTATTTTATGGAGGGATGATGAGCTGAGATGTCCTGCAAGAGATCTACATGTTTACTTATCAAAACTGACCAAAGAAAGAACAGAAAGATAGAGCTTTGTCTAGCTTCACCTAATTTTTGACCTACAACCAAAAAATGTTGAACAATAACTTATGAATAGAAAAGCATTCGAGATAACTATGCTAAAAGGACATGAAATGATCTAAGCAATTGAATCTGGACCAATATCAACTTTTCCAAATCAAAGTATCACACTAGCAATTGCATGGAAGAGAAAAAACTTTGTTTTTGGTGGCAGCAGTAGTGCCTTGACCTCAAATCATAGTCCCAAGAAGGGAGAAAGGAGATCAAGACCTATTGTTGTCCTTTTTGGATCCTTTTCTATCACTTTAGAAACTTACTTAAGCAACTTGAAACAAAAACAACTATACTAACCATCAAAAGCAACCTAATCTAACAAAGTAAAATGAATCTATGCAATAGAAATTAACTCATGAGTGGAAGCAAAAACATATAAGTACACAAAGGACGTACAGGGAATCTTGGGTTGGGCCCTAACCTAAGAGCTTCAGCCCTCTGAAAGAGATCAGTGTTGGCTCAAAAACTGTTTCATCTTCATTATAAAAAATAACAGTTACATCACATAAACTGTTCTAAAAAGGAGCTCGAAAATGAGTTGAGCACAATGATGCACAAAAGTGTGAAAATGTACTAATAACTAGCTAAACTACTGGGGCTCTAAGCCTTATTATTTAAACAGATGGAGACTTCCAATAGTCCTCCTAAAATCAAGGAACTCGACTTCTTAGAACTGAAGATAAACAATAGTCCTACTTGACTTTCTTGGCTGCCCCTTGGAATCATCAATGTGGCCCTTTGTGCTCCAAGTTGTTGTTGGAGGGTTTAAGAAAAGGGGTCATTAATGAAGTAGACACCATCCTATAGGTCCTCTTCCCTATTTTCCTCGAGTTTGGCTGTCATTTTCGCATAAATTCCTTATCTTTGTCCAAAATTGTCGAAAAAATCTGCATAAAACACTCATTAGACTATGCGGCAAAGTGACTAACCCAATTCACTCTATTAGCATAAATATATTCAAAAAAATGCAAAAAACTAATGAGAATGGTGGATTAAATAAAAATAAGAGACAAAATGAGCTCATAAAATTATCCATTTCAGGGGCTCATCATCACCCTCCTGCTGAATGGGTTTCTCATCCTCCGAGCAACTAATCTAACTCTTCATCTTTAATGGCTCTAATAAATTCCCTGACATCTCAAGTCTCTAATGTGATGTCTTCCTCTCTATCATGGAAACCTACTTTCCTATCCACTTCTTCCCATTGTTTCTATTCTTCCTCCTCCTTAACTCCTTCCAACAATCCTAGCAGCAGTGGAGGACTGAATTTAAGACCAATCAAGTTGGATTTCAAATTTTGCATTGAGTGCTTATACAAGGGCACTCTCCTCACGGCTTCCCTCATTTTGTTTGGGGAGTGATACTCCCTAATATTTAGGCTATGTGGAAATGTATTCCACCTTCTCATGCAGGCATGAAGGCAATCATTTCCAAATAATCTCTCCATATCCTCGAAATGAGCAATAGCTCGTGCTTGCTTGTTAACATAGTCAGGGAGAACTTGAGGATTAGCTGCAAGGTGTTGGTGGGCATAGATGAGAGGCAAGGGTTCTATTCCAATCATCAGGGGCTCACTTAGCTCTTTTCCCATTATTTTCTGAATTTCCACTGCTCTCTTTTCTTCATGGCTCATCCATGAAGCCATAGCCATTAGTTGTAAGTCTCTCAATGAAGCATTTGGATCCCATAAATTCATATCAGTAAGTGCCATGCTGTGTAGGTAAATTTATGCTAGCTTTGCTTTATCCTTAGCTGAGTTGTGATCACATAAATGCATAAATTGGCTATAATCTTGAAATGGTATTGTGCCCCTCTAGGCCAGTGTCTTAATCTGGAATTGGAGCCACTGATCTTTGAGGTACAGTGCATATGATTTGGCTAGCTTCCTGCACTGCAATGCTTCCATTGCCCAGCTGGCCATGCAAGCTAAATGGGCTTCGTTTTCCTGTAGCTACCTTTTCAAAATCAGCACTTCAGTTTCTGCTTGGGATTCTTTTTCTTACTACTGTTTCATCAGTGTCTCACTATCTGTCTGGGGTTCCTCTTCTTGTTGCTATCTCTCTACTGTCTTACCATCTACCTGGGGTCACTCTTTCTGTTGCTGTCCTTCCAAAATTGACAACTCATTTGCTCCTTGATGTTTCCTTTCTTGTAGCTTCTTTTCCATGAATTCATTTTAATCCTACAGTTGATCTCTTTTGATGCTCTTTGTATGCCTTACCATGCTTAGTTCTTTGTTCTTCTCTCTCAACTTGTTTTCCATGTGCCCTATGTCTTCAACCACTTTGGATTTTGCAATCTGCATCTAGGTGTGGGTCCTGACTCTTTCCTTTTCCAGTTTGAAGAAAAGATGCACTGCAAATTTTTGTGGGATGATCTTCCCACCCTCCAGAACATTTTAATAGGAGCCTAGGTTAGGTTGAGGTCCAGGCTCTGGTATTTCTTTTTCCTTACCTTTCTCTTTGGACTATTCTTCTACCTTCTTTTCTAGTTTCTCAGTTTCTTTGAGCTTAGCCAATGTCTCCTGTAGAGAGGTTTGTGCCTCCTGTAGGACTTCTTTAGAGTCCATTAATTTGATCCTTTCCTTCCAGGTGGAGGTCTTAGGACTCCCTCTCTCGTAAGTAATGGAGATTTTGGAGGGCCATTCCTCCTTCGTTATAGTAGGTGCATCCTCAATGATAATGGGTTCTTTCGAAGATGTTTGTGGCTTGCCCAGCTTGATTCTGGTGCTCCTCTAGGCTTTGAAATACATAGATGTTTGTCTTTTTATTTTCCCTTTTTGCTTAGCTGGAGTGCTAAGTGCAACAAGGACAACTATTGCTTCCCTTGCTAGTGTCTCAGGCGACTCTTCTTTTTGCTGTTTTTCTTCTTCATCCTCTGCAAATTTGCCTATGTCTATTGTCTTTGAGGTAGTTTCTATTGTCTTTGGTGGTTTTTTCTCCTTTTCTTGATACGTTTTTGCCTTTCCTGTGGCAGTCTTTTTCTGAGGTGTCTTGGGCTTCTTCTTCTTAGCTTTTTTCCTCTTCCTCTCCTCTGCTTTTGATGTTGTTTTCTTCTTTGCTTTAGGTTCAACTATGGTTGTGTCATGTTTCTATTCCTCTCTCTGTTTTTCTTCTTTTTCTTCTTCTAATTGAATATTCTGTGCTTCCTTATGTATTTCCTTCTCAAGTTCTTCTTTCTACTCCTCCTCTTCACTGCCTGATGGACTTAGGTCATTAGTGAGATTTTTTATGTCATATTCTCTCATCATGTTCCTGAAAATTTCCCAGGCTATAGGGATTGTGTATGTGTGGTGGGCATCCTCTACCAGCAATTTAATGAGCCCATGGTGAGCCAGTTGGTCTAGAATTCCTGCATAGAATTTGGTGCCACATTCTATCAAGGATTGGAGGAGAAAATATGGAAGACTGAGTTTTACAGATTGAGGTAGGTCCATTCCATATCTTAATTCTTGCAATAATCTGAAGTGATAACCATAGACTATAATGTATCTTCCTTCACAGGAGATTTATTTCATGATATGGTAGTTGACCTCACCCCATAGATGAGGTATACTTGTCCTTTTGATCCCATTCTTATTCTCTACAGGGTGTTCATCAGGCTGGAAAAAGGTCTTTTTAGCAACTTGTCCTAGTGGTTTTTATTCTTTGCTCCAGGGGAGCCCAAGTGGAAGACCTGTAATTATGCTAATGAATTTTGGTGTAAGATCTATGGTTAAGCCCTTGAAAATGACTGTAGCATGAGTCTTTGAATGGGGTCTTAAATACATTAAAAATTCTTCTGTCACTTCCTCATCATACCCATGAATTCTCTCAAAGAAAGGCATCCAATTTGCCCTAGTAAAGAGGGCTACCACTTCTGGGTGTTCATGAAATTTGGTGGAATTCAGAGGCTTCTTTCTCATAAAACCCCCTGACATGATGTTTAATGACTACAGGAAATTCTCAGGTGAGGAGGAAGATAGCAAATTTTTAAAACTGAAAATAGAGGAACATCTAAGGTTTTTTCTGGAACCAAAGAGAGTTTTTCGTGTTTCTTCTTTTTAACAAATTTTAATTTTCCTGCCCTTCAAACTCTATTCTCAACCTTCCTTTACTTCTCTGGTTGTTGGAGGAAATCAATATTTTTCTGAAAAAAGAACATAGGGAGCAAGATAGTGTTTTTCATTTCTCACAAAATAAATAGACTTTCCAATGAAAATTCACTTCTTTACAGGCTTGATTTTCTATGATTGCATCCCTTATTTACATAGTAGAATACACCAGAGGAGAAAGAGACAGAATTTCAGTGTGGAGAGTAAAAATGGAGAGACTGGATATATATTTCAAAACAAGGTAGACTTCTTGTTCTCACTTTTCCTCTCTTTTTAACTCAGTACTTTGCTCCAAATCCCATCTCCTTTTGTGGATATATAACATGCAGAGTGGGTTTTCTGAGCCTACCTTCTTTTGAGTTCTTATTTGGCAAAAAATTCGAATTTTCCCTCTGCAAAGCTACTCTTTGGCGTTCCTATAGAAAGGCTTCTGTAAGACTGTGTTTCCACTCCTGTAGAGTGCGATAATGCTCCTGTAGAGCCCGATAAGAGGCAGGGTTTTGAAATCTGGTAGAGAGAAATTGCTCCAAGGTTCTGCAGGTGGTAGGTAAGTTGTTGCAGCCGAGAACTCGTCGATGTGAATGAAAACAAAAGGTGGTGGAGGCTTCTACTATAGCGTACTTAAGCTTATGGCATGATCTACGATGACGAGGTGAGGTGGCAGGAAGGGTACATTATCCCCATCCAGACAATAGGTCACCTACCCACAATCACTTCCATCATTCCCATTATACGATGCCACCACTACCAGTTTTGAGTTTCTCTTCCTGAGTTGAGGGACCTTCTGAACGTAGTTTGAATTGGATGAGGCTTGGTTGAACTGGACGAGGGTGGCTAGTTAGCTAGCCACAGATTTTGTTTAATCATGACCATCTCAATGGTTCATGCAGTTTCTAAATAATATTCACGAAATAGAGGAACAAGTTTAGCCACTTACCTGTTAGTCACTACGTGCTCTACATGCTCACACTTTGGCACTTTGTTTTTTTTATTGCTACTGTTGTTGGTGCTCATGGCCTCTGAACTGGTGGCTTTGCTACCTTATGTTGGTGATTTTCAATCAGGAACCGCTCCTTGCATGTTGCATACATCTTGGCTGCACTGACCCTGCCTCTGGAGCTGGTTTTTTTTAAAGGGATTGGCTGTTACAGGAATCCTGCATGATTTCCTATAGCTGCTTCTCCCTCTAAAATTTCTAGCTAATGCTTGAGCAGGGACTGAAGAGACAGCTGAGGAAGGTTTTGAAGGAAAGGAAAAGTAGCTAGAATGCATCAGGTAAGAAACAAGTGCAGAATGCTGCTGTTTTATTCATCATTTTTTTTTTACTAAAAATACAAAAGAAACAGAATTTTTATGTTTTCTGTGCAGGGACGAAAAATCGAGTGGAAATGTAGTGGTGCAGGGATGTAATGGAGAGTTAGGAGAATGAATGGTGGCAGGGAGGTCCATAGGCCTTCTAGACAAATTTCTAGCCCTCAGATTCTTTTCTGAACTTGATTTTGAGATCTCTATGGTTTCTACAGGAGCCTCTTGTAGAATGCAAAGAGTTTCCTGTAGGATGCAAAATTTCTAGAACAAGTGAGACCAAGGCCTAGGAAAAGACAATGGTGATGGAAAAATGAGCTATCAAGGATGTATGCAGCCCAACCATGTCCTCTTTTTCTTCTGTGACCCTCCTACAATCTGCACTATATTCAAAATAAGTTAGTTTTTTTTGTTTTTGTTTTCTTTTTACTTTTCATCTTTTTCTTTTTTCATGAGACAGTTAGGGTGCCTCTAGGAGGTTTTCACTCGGGGATATTTTATTATTTTTCTGTTTTTTTCTCTTTTTTCTCTCTCTCTCTCTCTTTTTTTTTTTTGTTTAGGGTGTGGGTGGAGTGGAGGCAAAGACTTGCTCCACTACAAACATTGTTTTACTTAGATTCTGAATGAATTCCTACTTGGAGAGGGGCTTCCTGAAGAGATTCAACCTATTCTCATTGACAAACATGGGGATGGCTTCTTCATCGATGGTCTGGATCAGGACTGAACCATTGTCATTGAATTTTTCTACTGTGTATGGTCCCAACCATCTTGTCCTTAGTTTGCCCTTGAAATCCTTATATATTGAATCATACATCAGCGCCCAATCTCCTTCCTAGAGTTGTTTCTCTTTGAAGTGTCTATCATGCCATATTTTCCTTTGAATTTGGACTACCTCTGAGTGGAGAAGGGCTTGCAATCTCTGTTCATCCAATCCATTTAGCTGAAGTAACCTTTCCTTTTGTGCATGGCTGAGATCTAGGTCCAGCTAAGCTGCCATCCTTAATGTGTTATATTCAAATTCTATTGATAGAAAAACCTTCTTCCCATAGACTAGCTCATAGGGTGTGAACCCTGTGGTGGTTTTCCAGGTGGTGTTATAGGCCCAAGGGGCCTCAACCAATAAATATTCCCAATATTTTTTGCTGCTGCTCACTACCTTGGTCAAAATTCCTTCCAAGGCTCTGCTAGTGACTTCCACCTATCCATTTTCTTGTGGATGATAAGGGGTGGAAGTTCTGTGCTTAATTTTGTGATGTGTGAGTAGGTCTTCAATCCGATTGGAGGTAAACTAACTCCCTGGATTTTTGACTAATTCTCTTGGATAACCAAACTTTTAGAAGATATTTTCTCTAAAAAACTCAGCTACTTTTTCTTCAATTGCTGCCTTGATCACCTTTGTTTCTGTCCATTTTGTCAGATAATCAGTACACACAATGATGTAAGATTTCTGTTTTGAAGGAGGGTTGATCAGACCCACAAAATCCATGCCCCACTTCTCAAATGGCTCAAAAGTAACTTGAGGTTGCAGGGGCATCTAATCCTTTGGAGTAGGTTTCCCCATCCGTTGACATCACTCACATTGGCTGATATGTCTTCTGACATCTTGATGAAGAGTGGGCAAATAGTAACCTGCTTGCAAAATTTTGAAGGCATTCATCTTTGCTGCAAAATGGCCCCCATAGGGCCCATCATGACAGGTTAGGAGAATGTCCAAAAATTCCTTCTCCCTAACACATCACCTTAAAATCTGATTTGGGCCAAGTTTGAAAAGATTGCCCCCAATCTAGGCAAATGGGGTAATTTTCCTCATGATCTTGCTCTTCCCTTATGAGGACAGGTGTGGTAGAAACTGTGCTGAAACCAAGTAATTTGCTATATCAGCAAACCATGGAGAGAGTACTGAGATAACAAATAGGTGTTCATCTGGCATTTGATCATCCACCATCCCTTCTTCACCTATAGGCAGATTTAATCTAGACAGAAAATCAGCAACAACGTTTTCCTTACCAAACTTATCAACAATTGTTAAATCAAATTGTTACAATAGAAGTAACCATCTAATAATATGAGCACTTACATCTGACTTTTTCATCAAATCCCTAATTGTAGTATGATCAGTGTGTGTGAATGTTTTATAGCCAGTGATGTAGTGTCTGAACTTGTTTAGGGAATGGACTACAGCTAGGAGCTCCTTTTCGGTTACAGTGTAGTTTAATTTTGCCTTGGACAAGTTTTTAGTTACAAAATATATGGCATAAGGCAGATTGTCACCAACTTGACCTAAGGCTGCTCCTATCGCTTTGTTTGAGGCATCTGTATGAATGTGGAAAGGTAGGGCCCAGTTTGGACCTCTCAAAATTGGGGCAGTTACCAGTTTACTTTTCAAGGTATCCAGAGCCTCTTGACAGTTGTCAGTCCATATGAACTTAGCGTCTTTTCTCAAAAGACCAAACAATGGAGAGGCTAGCTTACTAAAATCCTTAATTAATCTCTTATAATTCCCTCCTAAGCCTAGGAAACTCCGAACATCTCTTACCTTTTGAGGAGGTGGGACTGTTTGGATGATGGCAATCTTATTGGGATCCACTTGTAATCTTTGCTAAGAAAATGTATGACCTAGCACGATCCCTTCAGTCATCAAGAATTTACATTTTTTAGGACTAAGGGACAGGTTCATTTCAATGCACTTGGCTAAAAATTTTCCCAGGTTAGTAAAAGCTTCGTGGAAGTTAGAACCATAAGGGGTAAAGTCATCCATATAGATTTCCACTGAATCATGAACCAGTTTAGCAAATATTCTCAATACTGCTCTCTCGAAACTAGCGAGAGCTTTGCACAATCCGAAGGGAAGGACCCAGTATGCAAAGGTACCCCAAGGATAAGTGAAAGTGGTCTTATCTAGGTCTTCTGGGCTGATTTGGATATGGTTTTACCTGCTAAACCCATCTAGGAAGGAGAATAACTTCTTCCCTGCCAGGCCATCTAACACTTGATCTATGAAAGGCAAAGGGAAATGGTCCTTCTTGGTGGCCTTGTTTATTTCTCGATAATCGACACAGATTCTCCACTTCCCATTTTTCTTTGGCACGAGCGCTAAAGGAGAGACCCATTCACTGTTAGAGATGGGGTAGATGAATCCTGCATCCAACAACTTTTGCAGTTCTTCTTTGAAAATGTCCTTAAGAGTTGGATTTATCCTCCTTTGAGGCTACCTGACTAGTTTACAGTCTTCTTTAATGTAAATATGATGAGTACAGACTGAAGGGTGGACTCCCTTCATCTCCTTATAGCTTGAAGCAAAAGCATCCAAGTGGTTTTTCAATAAGCTACACAGTTCTTTCTCCTGAGAGGTGGATAGGGATGAGTTGATCTTCAAGGTTCTTTCTGAGCTGAATTCCACATTCTTAACTCAGAGAGGGGGTGGATCAGCCAAATATATATCTACTAAAGGATTGGCTTGGGTTTCTTCCACCAACACTTCTAATGGCAACACACTAGGAGTTGGATTCTGAATCAAGTTTTCAATAAGATCATCCTCAGTTTGTGGGCCCCCCATGGTAGCTTCCACTGTGGACAATGGTGTGAAATAGACTTCATCCTCATATTTCTCCCCCAACCAGAGAGGTAAATCATGTTCTCTCAAAGGTTGGGCAGGAGGATATAGGACTAGCTACTTGGACATATCCCCGTTCTTGATTGTCATGTTCCTAGCTTTACAACTGATGTAGGCATCTGTAGTAGCCAAATAAGGTCTTCCCAGGATGAGAGGATACCCAGTGAGTTTTTCCTTTGGTTGGAGAACCAGGAAATCAAAAAGGTACTCGCAGGAATTAATAGAGACCATTACATCTTCCACAATCCCCTCAGGGGTTACGGTGGAGCGTCTGCTAGTTGCAGTACTATTGTGGTATTTCTTAGGGAGCCCTGAAGGCTGAGCTTGAGCATAGTGTCCTTGGTCATCACATTAATGGTAGCCCCTAGATCAATCAAGGTATGGGGGGATTACAGTGACATTGATGTGGACATCGACTACAGGACTCCTAGGCTCTATATATTTCGGATATATTACCTTCCCCAACATTAGGTCGGATAGTTGTCCTATGACATTGATAGTTGGAGCACCTCTCTTGCGCCTGCCTAGGTGCCTGAAGAACTTCTCCTTGATAATCTTGTTGTATTTAGGCACATTCTTTATGACTTGGAGAAGTGGTATCTTTACACATAACTATTTTAATTCTCCTAGAATTTCAGTTTCTTCTAGGGTCGGTTGAGTGGTTCCAGTTAATCTCTCAAGAAATGGTGGAATGGACTTTGGTTCACTTTCCTATTTTTCTTCCTTATCCTCCTTCGGAGGAGGTTGGCTATCTGGGATAACCTTCCCAGATCATAGGTTAATCTCTTGAATCTCCACAGCATAGGTTGGGCATGATGTTTCTCCACTCTATACCTACTAGGCCTGTCTGTTATTGGGGTTCAGGTTTAGTTGAGCAGGTATTTGAGGTTGCCTTTGTGGAGTAGGAGGTAATGGATGTGGTTGAACAAGTGGTGGAGGTAAAAGAGCGGGAGGAGAGTTGTACAAGGTCCTCCACCCCTGATGTGGTGCATTCCATTAGGCTATGGCTGAGCATAAGAGTGAAACGAATGAGCAATTGGCGGAGCCTGGTATTGAGGTGGATATGAAGAAGGAGGGGGTGTGGACCAAGAAGGATGAGTAGTGGTACCTTAATAAGGCATGAAAGTGGCTTGATTGGGGTTGTAATAGGTCTGGGATGTCCCTTGCATTCCTTGATGGTAAGGTTTGGGTCCATGTGGCCTCCTTTGGTTCATAAAATAGAGTGGTTTAGTGGCTCCTTCGGCCCCCTAATATGAAACTTTAATTCTAGGAAAGGAAGGGCACTGATTTGTAGGATGGTATTCTTCACAGACTAAACACACTTTTATAGAGTGCAATGGATATTTGTTCCTAAGATGATTTCTAGTGCACCCGGGACAAAATATGGCCAAAGCCCTCTTGGCTTCCTCTTGTTTCCTTTTGATATGCAAGGTATCCATTTGCATGGCAAGAGTCTGCCTCATCTCACTCTTGAAATCTTCTAGCCAATTCACAAGTTCATTTCTAAGGGATGAACTAGATGAGGATGTATTGGCTAAAGGTTTACTTCCCCTACCTCTCTTTCTAGCTGACCTAGAATGGTTTCTAAACACAGTCTTTATGCCATCATAAGGTAGTTGGTAGATGTCTCCCCTAGCCAGCAAATGGAGGGTATCTAGAAGGTCTTTAGGGACTCCTCTGAGTAGGACCAACTTTAGAGATTTGGGATCAAGTGTGCACCTGACCCTTTTATAACTGAGCTGAAACCTCTATTCATAGTCTTCTAAGGATTCATCACTTCCCATGGTCATTCGGAAGATTTCTTCCTTGGTATCCTTTGACCTACAATAGTCCTGATATTTGTTGTTAAAGGCTTGTTGCATCTGAGCCCAAGTTATGATACTATTTCCAGGTAACCCCATGAACCAGTGCAATGTTGCATCCTTGAGGTAGAAAGAAATAGTTTCAACTTATGCTTGTCTTCTGCATAGTCATAGGTTCGATAGAGGACAAAAAATTCAAACAAGAAGGTATCAGGATCTTTGGTTGTCAATCCATGGAAGTGGGGTGTGGCTGAAGGACTTTTGTTTTTCATTTTTGTGTCCCCATTAGTCTCTCAGATAGGAAATTCACCCTCTATTCTTTCCCCAGTTCCTCTAACATTTATGTTTTCAGCTATGGTCTCAGGATGAATGGTTTCTTGCTTTTCTTCTATTATAGGATCTTTGTATATCTCTGGAGGTTCACCTATAGGTTCTTCTGGATCATTGCCACCAAAGAAGAGAGAAGAGTGACTTAGTGATGTGGTGTGGGTGTTGGGTAGGAATTTTCTTGAATTGTCTCTGTTCCTATGAGGCATGAAAGGAAATCTCTTTTGGATGATTTTTTTTTTTTTTTTGTTCCTGCAAAATTGAAATGGATTGAACAACAAATTCCAACTAACTAAAATGAATCTTACTGAAATGAATCGTAGAATTGAAATGAAAGTAAGGAAATGCGTAATCTACGCTTGTTGAAATGAAATTGCACAATTGAAATGAAAGCAAGGAAATGCCTAATCTACACTTGCTGAAATGAAATTGTAGAATTGAAATGAAATTAATGAAATGCCTAATCTATGCTTGCTGAAATGAAATTGCAGAATTGAAATGAAATTAGGAAATGCTTAATCTACTTTTGCATAATTGAATTTGCAAAATTGAAATTATAGAACTAAAATTGCACAATTGGAATGAAACAACCACTCTACTTTTGTTGAAATAAACTACTTAGCAAAATGTTGCAGTAGAAAATAGAAGAAAAGTAGTAATCACAAAATAATCTGACGCTTCCCTGGTAATGGTGCCAAAAAGAATGGTGGGCTTCAGTATTGCATCAATAATGATGCAACTCCTGGGGCTTCCTTATTTACTTTTATCAACCTGGTAGTTCGTAACAAACTTGGAAGCGACAATGTTGTATGCATAAGTACTAGCTCTTACTGCAAGATGTCACTTGATCAGCTGGCGCAAGTTCACTAGGAGCTTAAGCCAACTTCCTTAGAGTTCTCAGAAGAAGCTTTAACTGTGATTAAAGGAAACTAACTCTACAGGGCCTATTCTACTTCCAGAAAGAGAATGAAAACTAAAATGAAATGCAAACCCTAGCAAGCCCTAGCAAGCCCTAGCAAACCATTGTTTACCCACTAACCCTACTTTTGCAATAAAAGAGATGGAAACTAATGAAATGAGTGTTGTTGACTACTGAAAAGGTAAATTGCATTTACTCGAGCTACTTCTGAAAAGAAATGAGAAGAAATCATCTTTTTGTACTTTTGAGTGTTTTTGTGTGGAATTATTATGCTTGTGATTTATTTGGTTGTGACTGTGCAGAGGCTTGGTGGAAAAGGAAGATGGAGTTGGCTTTTGCAGAGGTGGAGGAAGGTGTGGAGAGGTCCTAAGAGGCCTCTAGTACCCTTCTGAAGACTTTCATTGCGATCAGACTTCGAAAAATCACTCATAGGAAATTATACAAGAGGCTGCAACTGATCTACACGAGGTTCTACAGGAGAATCTATAAGAGGAGGTCGAAAGTTGTTTTTCGAGTTTTGAAGGTGGAAAAATGATGGGAAAAGGGAAATGAAGGCTAGATGAAGGTTTTAAGGTTTCTAGAACTTGTCAAGGAAGATCAGGGACGAATGTGATTATTGGATTTGTTCAAAGGGCAAGAAAGCAGCTCTATGGAAAAAAAATGCAGAAATTAGGGTAGATTGGTGAAATTTTGTGAATGTTGCCTTTTTTATAGAGGGATGATGAGCTGAGATGTCCTGCAACAAATCTGCACATTTACTTATCAAAACTGACCAAAGAAAGAACAAAAATATAGAGTTTTGTATAGCTTGAACTAATTTCTGACTTACACCCAGAAAATGCTAAACAATACCTTATGAATAGAAAATCATGTGAGAGAAATATGGTAAAAGGACATGAAATGATCTAAGCAATTGAATCTGAACCAATATAAACTTTTCCAAATCAAAGTATCACACTAGCAGTTGCATGGAAGAGCAAAAACTGTGTTTTTGGTGGCAGTAGTAGTGCCTTGACCTCAAATCATAGTCCCAAGAAGGGAGAAAGGATATCAAGACCTGATGTTGGCCTTTTTAGATCCTTTTCTATCACTACAGCAACTTACTTAAGCAACTTGAAACGAAAACAACTATACTAACCATCAAAAGCAACCTCATCTAACAAAGTAAAATGAATCTATGCAACATAAATTAACTCATGAATGGAAGAAAAAACATATAAGTATACAAAGGAGGTGCTGGTGAGCTTGGGTTGGGCCCTAACACAAGAGCTTCGACCTTATGGAAGAGATCAGTGCTGGGTTAAAAATTATTTCATCTTCATTATCAAAAATAGCAGTTACATCACATAAACTGTTCTAAAAAAGAGCTTGAAAATGAGCTCAGCAAAATGATACAAAAAAGTGTGAAAATCTACTAATAACTGGCTAACCTATTGAGGCTCTAAGCCTTCTTATTTATACAAATGGGGAATTCCAATAGTCCTCCTAAAATCAAGGAACTCGGCTTCTTAGAACTAAAGATAAATAGCAATCCTACTTGACTTGCTTGGCTGCCCCTTGGAATCATCAATGTGGCCCTTTGGTTCCATGTTTCTGATGGAGGATTTGAGGAAAGGGGTCATTAATGAAGTAGAACCCCCCCCCTACAAGTCCTCTTCCCTATTTTCCTCAAGTTTGGCTGCCATTTTCTCATAAATTCCTTGTCTTTGTCCAAAATTGTCCAAAAAATCTGCATAAAGCACTCATTAGACTATGTGGCAAAGTGACTAACCCAATTCACTCTATTAGCATAAACATGCAACAAAATAATGAGAATGGTGGATTAAGTCGAAATAGGAGGCAGAATCAGCCCATAAAATTACCCATTTTTGGGGCTCATCACACACATTGACATTAATGCTACTAAATTCCCTTGCATATGATCAACAACACCACTCACCATATTTACACCGTGCCAACAACTGAGATGAATCCATAACTTGTATGGGAACAATTCCATCCTTCTATGCATGTTGCGCCACCCACTGTACCTATTCCTACTGCAACTCATTCTCTCATCCATGCATCTCTTGTTCTTCCTTGAGTTGTTGGTTGAGCACACGCAATTCCTTCTCAGTTTTGTTATCTACCTTTGGGTGATCTTCATATCGCACCGTCACCTCATAGTCTAAGTCACCAAAGTTTCTTTCATCACAAGCAGATTTGCTTGAGCTTGCACCTTTGTTCCACCTCTATGTTGTCAACAACCTTCCTCTTATGTTTGTTGCATCTGATATGCTACCTTCAACTGTTGCTCATGGTGCTTCTTGTTGTGATGTTGTTGCCATCATACCTTGATGTCCTTGTCTACGAACAACTTGATGTCTTCGTGGGTAGGCAAATTCATAGACACTTGATTGAATCTATCCCCAAGTGTGATTTGAATGATATCTTCAACTCTTCTCTCCTGGAAACCATTATACCTATGCTGATGAGAGGTAGATGAACACCCGTGATACCTGGAGACATGGCAACACTCATGGCAAGAAATATGTCAGTCCAAAACCAAAATGAACTTGAGAACTAAATTGCAACATACCTGTGTGACTGATCATGAAGGTTACACAATTTCCACTGGGAGGTTGGGACACTGGCTACAAAGACTGTGCAACGAATAGTATGGGTTGTGAGGAGGCTGATTGACTACTGGAATTGAGAATTTCATAGTCTAGCTTGGCTGTTGACTACTGGAATTGTGCAATACGCAATCTCAGTTGACAATGGTTGTAGGCACAGTGAATGCATTGCACAATTTTTTGGGCTAGTAGTCACTATCCCTTAGAATTGCACGAAGCAAGACTCGAGGATAGCTCCTGGGAAGAAATGCACATTTATGGAGAGGAAGACAAAGCCTTCCTTCTCTAGATTTCATAATGTTGTCTTTATGAGGTAGAGTCTAGGCCAAAGCCTACCAGACTCGCTGATGGGAAACTGAAAGCAAATGTGAATGTGAATGCATGGCGATACTGAGTGTAAGCATAAGTGTATGATCATGCATGAAAACTGTGAATGAAAGATTCAGAAAACGAAGCAACATGCATGTGGGTGAGGTGACTTGCTAAATTGGCGATTGTTCATGAAAAATAGTATCATGCATGCAACAGTAGTGACATGTTAACGAAAACTAAAATGGTGCTAGTATAATCTAGTATGTATCAAAATGATAGTAAGCGCTCACTGAAATCAAGTAGAAAACATTCATACGAAGCGAAACACAAAAAGTGCTAGAAATGCAACACAAGACATGAAAAGGAGGCTTACCCCAAAGAAGTTGAGTTCAATGTGTCGACGACTCTTAGATGTAATGTGGGATGTCATAGTTGCAAGGTCGATGTGAGGAATGAGCTCTGCAGCATCCGGTTCATGAGTTTTGATAAAATCGAAGATGTGACGTGCATTCCACAAATCTAGGAGGAGCGACACTTGGTGGGAGGTTTCTAAAATGATCCTTGCATGAAAAATCTAGTTGCTAAAAGCAGATCCCTGAATCAAGGGATGCCTTTGCATAATGCCTTGAGAGAAGCAGCCCATGCATGCAAACTAGTTTTGCTCGGTCCCAGAGCGAATCAGTCAACTCAAATTCACATACAAGAGGCTGCTCAACTGCTGGGCAAAAATGTGCATTTATGGATGGGAACTAGGCTAACTACCCAGGAGATTTATGTAATTTTTGGGTAGAGGAGCTAACTTCTGCCCAAGATTTTGCAATTCCTGGGTTGAGCAACCCTACTGGGAAGGATTGTGCAATTTTCTGGGTGAAGCCTGACTGGTAGGATTACACAATTCTGGAGCCCAGCAGGCTGCCAGATAGAATTGTGCAAGTTCTTGGGGGAGCTACTCAGCCTATAGCTGGACCAAGTCTAGATGAATAGCCTGTGAGTGGAATGCATCACACTTTGATCGACAAGTTGTCTTTCTACAAGAAAATCACTGAAGCTTGTGTACTTGATGAAGAAAGACATGTTGCTGTGAAAGGTTGGTAGGGAGGCTCCAAAATGAAGCTAAGGTAAAATTTTGGAGGGTGGTTGTAGCCACTAGAACACTTGGCCACACACTGGTAGAACTCCAGCTCTATGAATGGACCTTGTTCATGAAAATCAAGTCTAACACCTTCAAAAGTATTGTCAGTTCTCAGTTCATCTTGGTTTCGAAACTAGCTTGATTGTAAAATGTAGAACCTTCCAAGCTCTTGGTCAATTGACACACATTTCAATCTAAGGAAACATAGTTGTTTTGATTGGGGTTGAGGGGTATATTGATGCACACATAGTACAGTCATCAGAGTCTTAGTTTCATCTATGTTGTTGCTCTATTGTCAGTAGGCCTAAATAGTACCTCGACAGAGTCAGATAGGAACACAAGCATGGCTCTGTTGTGAGCGATCTTGATCAGTACCTCAGTGGAGTTACTTGAATCACCTCTCTGCATAGGAATGCTTTCTCTTCTTTCACCTTATTCATTTTCATTTTTTCAAATTTTTTTCAGTTTTTCATTTTTTTCATTTTTGTAACTATGCATAACACTTATTTAGTTTAAAGGCGGAAGAGGGATCCCGACTTATTGAGAGTAGAAGAGGTTGTTCCAGTAGAGAAGTAGTTTATTATACCTCTGACATGCATGTTAAGGTTTTTCCCCTCACCTTACTCTACTTGACTGAGATGACAAGGGTTAACCAAAAAACAACAGACTAGAGTAGGTGACACTAGTTAGTGGGAAAGCATTGTGTTTTCACCAAGTATCACTTCAAACAATACGTATTTTCCATTGACGTATCATGGACTAAAAGAAACAAGTTCTTCATAGAGAGGTAGGATGACAAATAACCAAGTCGTGATAGCTGCACAAGGCCTCTTGTAGTTTACCCAACTTGTTTCAAGAATCATGCATGGTTTCATGCGAAACTAACCTATGAACGAAAACAAGTAAACAAACAACAAAGAAAAGCATAAGTAGAAGTAAATGAAAAATAAAAGTGAGTAAGAAAAAAAGCAAGTAGACAAACAAACATGCAAAGCAAGAAAGTAAACACGCATGTAAGCAAGAAAACTGAAAGTAAACACTACTCCTACACCTAAGCTAACAGTGCATGGGCCTGGTCACATGAAGTGATACTTCCAATGCAGCCATCAGCACATTGGTTGACCCATGTTGGTGAAGGCATGGTCCGTGAGCAACACGGTCATGCGTACAAACAACTTTGGAAGATACAACAATGAAGACAAACACACTCCGAGATTATAAGTGTCCACAAAACAAAAATGAGTGAAAATGCATGACATGTAGTCTGTGGACATACCATGATGATATGTGACACTACGTGTAGTAAGAATAGAGATCAGCGTAATGCTTTCTTCGTGCCCTTACAGAGGTGTGCAAAGGTAGTGGCACAGGTTGCGAAGGATAGACAGCTAGGTGAAGTAGCACAACCGCACAAGTTTGGATCACGAACCTCTAGAAACTTCATCAAGACATTCCTAGGGTGCAGAAACCTGGTTCCAGCACCCTCCCATACTACTTCAGGTGAGACCTCAGTTTGTGCTCCATGGAATATTGCCGAAAGGGCCAGTAGTACCAGGATTTTCTTGGCTAAATCACTTCCAAACCTGGGTCAAGCCCCACTAAGCCAACAAATGGTTTCATTGTTGGGACCGAGATCTGCATAAGGGATGTCTGATGTCGTGCCACTAGAACCCAACAAAGAAGGAAATTGAAGAGTGGTTGGACAATAAGATTCAAAATTTCGCAACACAGGAAAATAGAACTCCTCAAGTACCTAAGAAAAAGTTGTTGGATCACTACATGTATATGGAAATCCATGAAATTTTCTTTGCATCCTTTCCTTCTGAACTGTATGAGTGGATCACAAGGTTAGCTGACAGGCAGGGAAGGTGTAGGCTCAACCAATCGATAGTGTGGACTCTGGAATTAGTGCGTAGACTAGAAGCCTCAGAAAAAAAGATAGCATGAGCTGTGGACCATTGGCTCAACAAAATAATAGGAGGATTTATCACTGAGTTTGCAGTGGACACAACTATCAGTTACAGCAAGGTAGAGTGACGTTTTCTCATGGGACTGCGAGGTAAGTATATTAAATCTTTGAATACCTAGATTAAGGTGTTATTATGTGAAAAGTGGGTTATGCGAATAAATTAATGTTTGGGACTACATAGAGTGGAAGAATCTACAGAAGCAGAATTAGTGAAGAATTAGAAAATAGTCCCTTCATTTCACCCTCACGGGAGAGCAAGGATGAGCTTGCAAAAGTTTCTCCGAGAAGCATGGTCAATTTGATAAGGCAGCGGATTTCGTGGTTACCGCCCACATCGACACAAAATTCACCTCCTTTACCTCCATCTGCATGCACTCCCCCTCCACCACCTCCACAGTTTAGTATAGTGAGCGCGATCAAACTACCAGTATTTAGAGGAGTACAGAATGAGGATCTGGACCAATTTTAGTTCGTGGTAAGAGCAGTATGGGAAGTACAAGGTGTCATAGACAAAAAAATTAAGAGAGCTACATTGGTGAGCATGTTGCAGGATCACATATTAATGTGGTACATCAAGCACTCTAACGACCACCCAAACACAGGGATAACAGAGATCCAAAATGCGTTAAATAGAGAATTTAGCAGGCCAAAATTAGAGACACAATTAATCATTAGGTTTATAGAGATCACGATGCTTCCAGGCGAGACACCTTGGGATCTAGACCAAAGGTTGAAAATTACGATCCGTGAGGCTAATATGACGCTTACGGATGCGTAGCATCATGCATGGTTTGTAGCATCTCTAACACCACACTTGAGGATGGTGTTGTCACAGCAGAAAATTTCTACCCAGGCCGAAGCGTTGGAGATGGTGATGAGAGTACATGAGACCTTGATATAGGACTCTAGATTGGGAGTTTATCAAATCCATGCACAACTACAGAATCTGTGTTTGGAAATTCAAAGCTTGAAGCAGGATAGGGCATCGCGGCTAGTGGCGTGCAAGGAAGTATGGTGCATAAAATGAGAAGGCCAGGGTCATGACAAGGATCACTGTCCAGTTTTCATGAACTACTTGGTAGGAGGAGGGCCAATTCCATTGATATCGGAGGCGCAGGCAGGGTCGAGTGCGACACCCGCTTTATGGTGCATGATTTGTCAGATAGGAGGGAAACGCACTACGGAAAATTGTCATTTTCTGTAAGAATATACATAGACACCCCAACAATGGTTTTGTAATTTATGCAGGTTGGTAGGCCACGATGACGCACTTGCTATAGTTACGAGCTAATGATGGATTGGACCCCAGCCTATAGAATTCATACCGAAAAATGAGCCCTCGACTCAGATGCGAGGATGGCGCATGCTGGATTTTAGGGGCAAGGTCGAGGATGGGGTGGAATGGGACTAGGAAAGGGTTGCGGACAGTTAATTTGTTACAATTGCGGAGGACCAGGGCACTGTGCCAACGACTGTACCAACCAAATGAGGATATCCTCTACGTATTTTGCACAATTTTATCATGAAAGAATAGACTATCCTATGCTAATCACAAAGATGTGTGAAAAAGGGGTATTCCAACCTCCCCCAACTTAGAATATAAAAATGATGAAGTCTAAACCACGCGAAGAGGACCTGAATGTAAACATGATGCTTAGAAGTGGTGTGACCATGGGAGAGGATAAGGGAAAGAAGCCAGAGGAAAGTACGTGGGTTCACAAGGCTCCTGCAAAGGAACCTGAGTTTGATTTAGGACGCACAAAGGAGAAATTCATGGAGGCTAAGAAGAGTTTCGTGGAGTCCTCTACTTCAGGTAGTAAGGATCAATGAGAGCCAAGAATGGATTTTTCAATGCTTACTACCTTTTTGGAGACATGCACGAAATTTCTGCGTGAAAATAAGGTGGTCAGAGGACTACAGGAACTGATCACTAGGTGCAAGAGATTCAGGGGAACCGCATGTCATCTAGAAATTAAGGAAGCATGCATTGCACATTGGAAGAGAAATGAGGTTGACTGCACAGATTGGGGAATATGAAATGGATCAGGTAATCCTAGATCTGGGTTCAGACACAAATGTATTACCTAAGAAAACATGGGAATGCATGGGTATGCCCATGTTACAGTTGTCCCCTATTCAATTACGAATGACGAATCAATAGAATATTTTTCCGATGGGAAGGTTGCAAGGGGTAGCAGTTGATATTGACGTCATGAGCACATAAACAAATTTTGAAGTGATAGAGATTATCAATGATAGAAATCCCTATCTCACGTTGTTAGGAATAGACTAGCCCATTGATATGAATGGAATCATAAATATGAAGAAGTCCAAAATGATCTTCAAGAAAAAGTCGCTACGCATAGTAATCCCACTGGATCGAGCTGAAGGAGCGCGCTACACTTAACCAATGCACGACGATGAAAGTGACGATGATCTTGATTGTATATACAAGATAACTGCACGAGACCAGGATTAGGTGAATTTGAGTTTGTGTGAAAGCTCCTGTACTTCTGATTCAGATGAAGAAGTAGAGCAATGGAAGAATCGGTTGCACAAAGTGACAATGCTAAATTGCAACATGATGATTAGATCACTGCATTGTGTGATAAAAAAGGCATGAGAGCTTCTAACATATAATGGATTGACATTGGTGGATGAATTCTTAAGTAAATTTGAGAACACAGTATGAGAACAACAACCGTTCGATGCATTGGAATGGCCACTACGGGCAACGCCCACATGATGGTGGGGTATACATCAAGGAAATTTCGAGGACTGGTGTAGATGTAGAAGGATGATGCAGCTACAGTTTGGCAAGCCGCAACTGTGATTAGAAGAAAAATACGATGGATGAGATGACCCACATATGCACCTCGTGAAATGGACCAAGGTCTACGGGGAAGAACCATAGCCCGAATGGGTACATTATTCTACCATATCTTGGATGTCATAGCCATGAACTGGTATACTAAGACAAAACTCTGACATGGTATGGGTGAATGGGATGTCTTGCATGGGGGATTTTTGTTAACATTTACATTTGAAGATCGATGGTTGGATACTATTGACAATGCGCTACAAGCAGTAAAAGCTGCCATCTTCAAAATACCACAGGAGCCATTGGAAATGCTGCAACTAATATGGGAAACCTAGTTAAGCAATGCTCTAGAATGTTATAAAGTGCAGGTGGAGGAGGATGATGATGACCCCTGAAATATTGATATCCTAGAAACCGAAGGCTGTTGCAAGGTTTGAGGACCATCAATTGAGGATATCGACATCACTGCGCTGCTAAAAACAAAGTAGGTAAACATTGGCATAGAAGCAGAGCTGAAGTATGTGACACTTGGGGACTATTGGGACGATGCTATGGTAGATAAGGTTGTTGAGTTACTCCGCGAATATCAAGACTTGTTCCCGACCAAAATCACGGATGTAAAAGGGATCATTGGCGAGTTAGGGATGATGAATATCACTCTGAAACAAGATGCAAAGCTAGTTAAGCAGCGACCTTACTGCTTGAACCCAAAGTATAAATAAAAGATCCATGATGAATTAGATAAAATGCTCGCAGCTAGAATTATCGAACCAGTGGAAGAATCCGATTGGGTGAATCCCATGGTAGTGCAGGAGAAAAAACATAAAGGTGAAATAAGAATATGCATGGACCTCAAGAAGCTCAACAATTCCTGTGTTCATGATCCATTCCAAACACCATTCACAGATGAAGCATTAGAGAATGTTGGCAGCCAAGTAACTTACTCATTTACGGATGGCTTCTCAGGGTACCATCAGATTAAGATCACGCCGGAAGATAGGAGAAAAACAACCTTCGCAATATAATGGGGCTACTTTCAGTACACCGTTATGCCCATTGGACTGAAGAACTCGCCAGTGATATTCTCGTACATAGTGGTGACAACATTCAAATAATACATCCACAAGTTCTTGGAGGTCTATCTGGATGACTGGACTGTCTTTGGATTAGTTAAGCACCATGTAGTGATATTATGGTTGATGCTAGATACTTGCCACCAACACCAGATTGCGCTGAACCTTAAAAAGTGCACCTTCCTCATTCCCTTTTGTAACCTGCTAGGCCATGTGGTCTGCAAATAAGGCCTAATGGTGGAACCTATGAATATTGTTGTTATTCTAAATCTGGAAGCACCGCGTAGTTTCAAACAGTTATGCACTACTTTGGGCACACTGGCTACTATAAGAAGTTTATCAAGAGTTATGCCCAGATAACTGCACTGATGGAAAAACTATTGAAAAAATATGTGCCATAATACTAGAATGACGATTGCATGAAGAGTTTGGATGTCCTAGAGGGGAAACTGGCCTTTGTACCAATTTTGGTCTTCTCGAAATGGGACATGGAATTTCATGTACATGTTGATGTGTCATGTATCGTGTTGGGAACCGTACTCACTCAGGAGGGTGTAGAGGGTGTGGATCACCTAATCACGTTTGCGAGTCGAAGATTGTCCAAAGTAGGAAATAATTACTCTACCACCGAATTTGAGGGGTTGGCAATGGTGTACGCACTCTAGAAATACTGACATTATTTACTTGGAGGACATTTTAAGATGTATACTAACCATTTCACATTGAAATACTTGGTGAAAAAGCCTATGTTGGGGGGGCGCATATGCAGATGGCTCTTACTGTTTCAAGAATATGATTTTGAGGTCATAGTCAAGCCAGGATGCTTAAACACAGGACCAGACCACTTGTCATGAATTAAGATAGGCGAGGAACCAAAAAATTTGGAGGAGGGACTACCGGATGCACATCTCTTTGTAGCACACATCGTGGATGGATACTTTGAATATATAATCCATTTTCTAACAATAGGGACTACGCTGAAGGAGTACTCAATCCAATAGAAGAAGGAATTGGTGGTGCATGTGGTGGAATTTTCTGTCATCATGGGGCACCTCTACAAGATGGGAAACGATGAGATATTGGAAAGATACGTACTTGAATTGAGCAAGGTCAGATCCTCGCGGAAGAACATGGGGGTATTGTAGGAGGACACTATGGAGGATGCACGACCACACAAAAGATTCTTCACGCAGGGTTACGGTAGTTGACTCTGCACTAGGATTTGAAAGCGCATTGTAAGCCCTGTGATATATGTCAAAGGACATGAAAACCATCACGAAGGGATGAAATGCCACTAAATCCCCAAATGACACTACAACCATTTGAGAAATGGGCAATCAACTTTGTAGGCCCAATCAAACCTCAAGGAAATATGGGTGCACGCTACATCATCATCCTGATGGAGTACCAGACATGATGGGTAGAAGCACAACTGGTCAATGACTACACAGCTGCCACGACTGTAAAGTTTTTGTTTGAAAATGTCCTGACACGATTTGGCTGCCCAAAAATATTAATGAGTGATCACGGAACACACTTCTTGAATGAAACTATCAGTGTGCTCACATAAGATTTCTAGGTTTATCACTTGAAAAGTAAACCAAAGCACCCATATGCTAATGGAACAGTAGAAGAATTCAATAAAATACTCGAGACTGCGCTGACCAAAATATGTAACATGCAGTGGAACAACTGGGACCTGTGCGTACCCACTGTGTTATGGGCATACAAGAAAACGTGCAAGAAATTGACAGGACATACATCATTCCAGTTGGTCTATGGTACGAAAGCAGTCATGCTGCTAGAATACATCATACCTAGTCTGCAAATAGTAGTGCTCATAGACCTGACAGACAGCGAAGCCCTGGAAGAAAGGCTCGTGCAATTAGAAGAACTCGAGGAAGAATGATTTTTGGATAGATTTCACTAGTAGGTACAAAAGAAACGTGAGAAATCCTAGCATGACCACCATATCAAGTTGTGCACCTTCAAGGTAAATGATTTAGTGCTGTTGTATGACAACAAGTTCAAAAAATTTCGTGGAAAATTTAGAATGCACTGGTTGGGACCATATGTGGTAAAAGAGGTCACAGATGGAGGCACGGTCTAGCTAGTCAAAATTAATAGATAACCCTTCCCAGGAAAAGTAAACGGTAGTCGCCTGAGACCCTACAAAGGTGGGCCAGCTATTTGACTAACCGATCGAAGCATATTCTTCACGACCTGAGAAACCAGACAGGGGTGCGGGACTATAAACACAAGCACTATAAGCCAGCATCACAAAAGAGAATCAAATTAGACATGGATGATTCAGAAGCAGAAATGGAGAAGATCCAGTAGACGAAAGAACGGTGCACTGCAAACCTTTGTGCAACATAGGCATAGTTGGAGGGGCTCCGTTCCAAGATCGCTACACCAGCAGAGTGACTCGGGATGAGTCATAATGATTGTGTTGGGGATCTATTGGGTAGGGGGTCCCCCACAACATGTTTTGGGGCTTAAAGCCCAAGTTTTGGTCAATTGTATTGTAAGACTCTGTGAAGTGCAGGCGCAGAGCGTGAAAGTCTAGGATGAGTCATAGTGTTGTCTACCCTAAGAATTGTAAAATAATGTAAAGTTGTGTTGGCCTACCCATGGTCCGTAGACCGTGGGATTGTATAAATAGAGTGACGCTCTAAGTGTAAAGATAGTTTTTTTTGGAAAGCAAGTAATAGATAGATACGAAGGCATGGTTAGAGCATAGAGGGAAATTCGAAGTGTACTGGGTCATAGTAGTAAGAAGGGGCTCTACAACTGACTGCACAGAGGCCTAGTAGAGTTTGCAGTTGAGCATGCAAATCCCTACAGTTGAGTGCGCAAGGTGGAGTCGAGTCTAAAGTGGATTGTACTTGAAAAAAAATACTAATAAAGATAAGTTGGATTCGGAATATTGTGCATTTATGTTTCTGTTTATCTTTATGAATTTATATTATTTATGATTACACGCACTTACCTGACTGTTGAAATAAGTAATAAGAATATTGGGCCTGTTATCTCTGCTATATTTTTATCGGGAAATCTAGTGTCCATGCAGAGTTGCTAGTCCCACTAAGACAGGTAGCTATCTTAGAAAAGAACAAACTAAAGTTACTTTCATTTTCCTTTATGAGAAGTAGATAAGAGAGGAGCAAAGAATACCAACCTCAATCTTCACTTGGTTCCTTGCTTGTTCCTTCTCCCCTCCTACAGACATTTGCCACTCCTTCCTTGCTTACCTTGATTCAAAGAGTACTTGTAAAGTCAAAGCAACATAATACCTTCAAAGTACTAGGATCTACAATCATAAACAATATAGGACCAGATATATATTGACCACACAAATGCATATATCATCAAACGTACAAGAATGTGGGGGAAAACTCAAATAACTTTAGTGATAGAAAGAGTAGAAGAGAGGATTACAACCCATTGATCTGACCCAGCGTCATCCTCCCAGCATGAAAGCCCTTCTTCACCTCATGAAAAGCTTAGATCACCCAAAACTATGATGTTCCACCAGGAAACCAATAACACTTCCTTACAAGATACAAAATTCCAGCCTCTTGATCTCTAGGATGAGGGATCCATATATAGATGTTTGCAGGGGGGTGAGTCAGCTTCTGGGATTTTGATTAGTGTCCTCTCTCTGATATTTCTTGGTTCCACTTGGAGATTCATGATCTCTTACTCATTCCTGGGCGAATTCGGAGAGGCAAGTGTCATAGGAGAAGTTTTTGGAAGATTCCATTATCATCCACCTTATAAAATGTCTATGCCATTTGTCTACGATCACCCATCGCACCTTATAGAAGGGATTTTCAGTATGCATCACACTTTTTGGATGTGGCAGGTGAGATGCATCGCACCCTTAGCACTGAGCAGTCTGTATGGTCTAATTTTGACTAGTTCTGAGCCGTTTTCTGTGGAGAACTTCTGGAAGATGATGTAATCAGTTGACCTTGTCTCTTTAGGGTTTGAAACGACACTTTTAGGGACTTATAAGCCCTTGTTTTATGGACATATATGATTGGGGTTGCAGTGCCCAAATATTTCTATAACAGTTTCCCCCTAAAGCATGAGGTTGTAAATCTTTTGATGTCGGGTGAAATGCTTTATCATGAGGATCCGAGGTTTTTCAAACTTGAAGGCGACCTGTAATAAGATACAATACGATACATTATCTTCATAATATTTTCATGATCTAGTTGAGGCGGGCATTCCCATGCTCAGCTTTATAAATTCATTTTCATGTACATAGGACAGACAACTGTCTGTATGGTAGACTAATGATTATGATAGAGTCATCATCCTTTGATTTGGATGATCATCTGTGCAGCAATGATGTACATTTGATGTCTTTATTCTCTTAAATATATCACAGCCCAGATGGATGAAACTAGATCCAGGGTCTTCAAACTTGTTCAATCTTTGCCCGAAGTACAAGTCGATCCAAGTGAAAAAACGTTCTGGCGTCGAACATGGAAAGACATCACCTGATTACCAACCAATGATGTAAGCTATTAACATGTGCAAGAGGAAACACAGATAATGATGATGACCCTCAAGGTACGACAGTACAATTCATGTGGTGTGAAAATGGGACTTGGTGTCGAACACCACGCAAAATCTTTCAGTCGAAGGCCATTGATGTAAACCTGTCACCGGAAGTGAGAAACTTGCCATCAAGGCATGCAAGCTTCAAAGCACTGAAAGGGTTGTTCCTAGTTTGACTTCTTGGATAATGAGCTTCCATCAACAAGAAGTGACTCGTCGTAGGAGGGCCTTAATGAATCCCACATCTATGACACGGAATGGAGCAAATGATTTTGTGGAGGTGAAAACGATATGTTGATATAGGGTTCAGGGTGGCGGTCACAAAAGAATGAAGGGTGAAGGTATTACAGCGGATGAGACACAAGATGGGTTGGTGAATCCTCTGAGCGACTTCTCTTGAACATATCGGCGACACTGAAATGGATTGGTAGTGTGAACCCCAAAAATGGATGGTATGGTGGACCAATGGTGATATGGCCGGTGAATGGAATAACCCAACCCAACTCAATCATGGCGATGGAGTGAAAGTGTCATGTTAAAGAGTGACTTGCTACCAATAAAGTTTCTTCAAGTTTTCTTCCCAATTTTTCCCTAGTCATTGCTGATCAGTACCTCTTTATTTTTGTCAAGGTTGAGGAGGACAACATATGTTTGTTCTATAATTTTCCCTTCAGGCAAACCCGTCGCTATGTTTTAACGAGCCTAGTGACAGTGAAACTCGTTCTTGTCTGCATGGACAAGTTTGTCGCTATTGGTTTGAACGAGTTTAACAACAAAGACAACTTGGTCCTTTTTCAATTTTAGAGAGTTTGAAAAGGGATGGAAAGGAAACTCCAGTAATCCTTTTTCATCATATAATCCCTTAAGCCTGAAAAGGTATAAAATAATATGAAAGGGATGAATTTTCGATAGTTTTAACGAGCCGAACAAGACAAGCGCTTGATCTTTTCGTGTAATAATCCCTCAGGTCCAAAAAGATTAAAATCTAGAGGAGGGATAACACTTCCAATAGCTTTAATGAGCTAGAGAGGCCAATTTCTCGGCAATCTTTTCATATTTTACGAATCATATGAAAAAAGCTTAAAGGAGACTCATTTTTTGAGGAACGAGTGATATTTTTGGGTAGTAGCTGGTTCGAGGTAAGGTTTGGAATTTTCCAATAATGGCTGTGTTACGAGGATGGCTAACAGAATCACTCATCACAGCTGTTCCTCAAAAGGGTAAACAATCAAATGGAGGCATATGATTGGCTAAAATAGAGTGGACGTGATGGTAGGAACACGACCAAGGCTCAAAAGCTGATGATAATGCATTCAGAATGGTTATTTACTGGAGGTTGGTTCATTTTTTAATGAGCTTAAACTCTGGTGGAACATGTGCTCATTTCTTAGGTTTAATTTTTAACGAGCTTGAACTTTGCGTAAAAATGCTCATGCCAATCATATAATAAGGATGTCTTATCAATAGGTTCAATTTTGAGGGAGCTTGCACCATTCGAAACTTTGCTCCGAATCCTTTCTTTATGTAAGCTAAGAACGACCAATCCTACGAGTTTAAAGGGTCGAGAATCTACGAACTAAGAAAATAAATGGTCACTTTTCACTTGCATGCGAAAAGTTTTGCATACCCCCAGGTATAATGAAGTATAATCTCGAGGTTACCCTTCAATTTGCAAAAAAAGCACTTGCTCTGTCAGGAAAGGCATACCTTTTAACTTACAAAGTAGAGTTTCTAGGTTACCCTTCAATTTGCAAACAAAGCATTTGCTCTGTCAAGAAAGGCATACCTTTTGACGGAGGTATCTTATTCTAGTATAATCCTATTTTCCTAAACGGGAGGGTGTGTCAGACTAGTCATATTCTTATGCAGAAACCAACCTTATACCTGTGGTTCTTCTGCCGAAGTAGACCAGGGCGCATGCCCCGTGGGTTTCAGTCACAATCACCGAATTACTCGCACTCATCAGGTGGACAGACTAGAGATTGATGAGACATCCCTTGTGTGAAAAGACTAGTTAGGGATGGCATTTGACTATTAGTTATGTGTGAGCTGGGGAATGAAAGCTGGTCTATGAGCCGAACCACTCTGCCTTCATGCAGAAAACACATTACTCGAAAGAGTGAGGAGAAAATGGATCCCATGCTATAAATGATGTTATAGACATTTTTGGGCACTGCACCCCAATCATGAATGTCCATAAATTTAGGGCTCCTAAGTCCCTAAAAGTGTTGCTTCACTACAAAGGAACAAGGTCAGCTGATTACATCATCTCCCAGAAGTTCTCCACTAAAACCTGCTCAGAAATGGTCAAAATTGGACCATACTAAATGCCTAATGTAGAGGGTGTGATGCATATCACCTTCCCAGTGTAAAGGACACGATGCATACTGAATGGCCCCTCTCTAGGGTGCGATGGGCGAGAATGGAAAAATGGCAGAGACAGTTTGCGAGGTGGAAGATCATGGAATCTTCCAGAAGCTTCCCCTCTGACACTTGCCTCTTTGTTTTCGACCAGGGATGAGTAAGAGATCATCAGTCTCCAAGTGGAATCAAGAACTATCAGAGAGAGGACACTAATCAAAACCCAGTAGATGACTCACCCCCCTACAGTCATCTATATATGGATCCCTCATCACAGAGATCCAAAGGGCTGGAATCTTGTATCTTGTAGAGAAGTTTTGTTGGTTTTCTAGTGAAACTTCATAGTGTTGGGTGATCTAAGCTTTACTTGAGGTGAAGAAGGGCCTTCTTGTTGGAGGATGATGATGGGTCAGAACTATTGGTTGTAATCCTCTTGCTATTCTTGATATTAATAAATCCATTCATGTTTTCCTCCATATTATTGTATGTTCGATTGTATATGCATTTGTATGGTTAATACATATCTGGTCCTGTGTTATTTATGAATATAGATCTCTGTTCTTCAATAGTAGTATGTTGCTTTGATTACATAGGTGCTCTTTGAAGCTAGGCAGACGAAGAAGAAGCGACAAAGATCTATCAGGAAGGAGAGGAATCAAGTAAGGAACCAAGCACAAGACTAAGGTTGGTGTCTTTTGTTCCAATCTTATCTATTTTCATAAAGGAAAATGAAAGTAGTATTTACTTGTTTGTTTCAAAGATAGCTACAGTCTTAGTGGGAATAGTAGCTCCGAGTGGACACTATTCCCGATAACAAAATGGCGACTCCACTGGGGAACGAATATATTGTTTGTTAGTCTATCTTTTTTTTTTATAAACTTACAGACGAAGCTTGAAGTCAAGCCAGCTAGCCTTCGAACTGCATTTGTTATACAAATGCAAAGTAGATCAATGCTACTTCAGTCTATCTCCAGGTTTTGTTTATAAATTGAACAATTGATCTGCAAATGTTCTAATTTCCCTAAGTGGTGGCTCTAGTAACCTCCTTAGATCAACCCCTGTGATTTACATTTACTGAACATCACTTACTCGGCCTGAATCCCTGAACTGAATTGCAAACTGTGAGCAAAAATTGGTTAAAAGTCTCGCACTGGTACCATCGCACCCTCCCTTCAAGGAAGTTTGTATGCATCACACTTCCCGTGTGCAGTAGGTGCGCTGCATAATGGATTCCCTGTGTGACAGGTGCGATGGTCAAGGAAGGTTAACTTTACCTTAAGACTTTGGTTTTTTCTTCACTATTTTCAGTTCTATTCTGGAGTTTTGCTGTCTGTGGTCAGTATATCTCTGTGAAAACCCCCTTCTCTTCCATCATTCCACCTCTATTGTGCAAAGAAATGTAAGTGTTTTTATGTATTGTGCGCCATTTTCAGTTCTCTTTTGCAAAGAAGTAGCATAGTCGAACTGTCGTTTCTTAATCTGAAAGTGTTGTAAGTTTCGTTTTCAGCTATAGAAGAGAATCCCATTGTTCTTAATAGTCGATTTTACTGTTACTCTTGTATATGATTTGAATTAGTAGTTTTTAAAGTGTCGAAAAATAGTTTTCATTTCGAAATCGCAAAGTGTCGCCCTTATATTCACTTCATTTTGAAAAGAATTTTGTTAAGTATTGTCGCTTTGGAAATAATTAGATTTTCACTTAGTTTTATTATCGTCATTTATACATTAAGAAGGCTGAAAAAAAATACATGCATGTGCATTTACATTTAGACTGCTTGGTTTGATTTAGGAAAGTGCATTTAGTGTGTGCTCTGTGCTCTTTGTTGAAAGACTCTCAACTTTCTTTCCTAGTAGCTAGGATTTTCATTGCCAAAAGAAGATTAAATAGTTGTTTATCATCTTAGACTACATTTTAGGAATTGTATACATATCACACGGTGAACCTGAAAGGAAAATTTTTAAACAAGATCAATTATAAAATAAATTTAATGAATCTAAAAACGCTTTGGAACCTAACGCACAACATCTAGAAGTCTAGGCTAGAGACGTATTTCGGCGTCGTAAAACCTGGTAACTGTTGTTTTCATTGTTGGTTGGGTGATTCCTCCACTATGAGACGGAAAGTACCAGTACGGACTTGTGCTCCCATGTACCGTCGAGTATACATTGGGAGACCACAATAGGCTACATCCTTTATCCTTAGGAAGCCGTGTCTGCCGCCCTATCAGTCGCAATTCACTGAACACCGCATTCAGGAAGATTGACTGTCACACTGTAAAAAGTATTCTATAGTTTTGCGATTGGTTTGGTAATCCCCTCTACCTAGATTTCATTAGAAGTCTCTTTCATTCCATTTCCGACTCCTTAAAAGAAAAGGTCCATCTGAGCCCTTGTCACTTCAGGCTCATTAAAAATCGAAGGCGACTAGAGTCATCTTTTATTTTTTCTCGACTCTTAAAAATTGAAAAACAAGTTGTGTCAAAGTGTCTAAAATTTATTTTAATCGGAATAACATCACAAGTTCCCTCGTTGGTCTTTAGGTTGAGAAAAATGGAGTCTACCAACCAAGGATTTCCCCTTGGAGGAAATCCTAGTCCTTTCTCCTCGTGGGGAGATGTTGGTGCACCCCATATGGCCACATTGTCGCTTCCAGGGTTGACGATTGGTTTGCCCGTATGGCTCTTCTCTACCTCTATCGTTTAGAATACCGTAATTCCTAAACAGTCAAGTCAGCAACTAGATGATACTAGAGTTTCCCCCCAATATTCTACTTCGTCTGTTTCTCCCTCTCCTCCTTCTTCGCTTGATAAAGCTGGTAAAGCTAAAGATCAAGTAACTAAGAAGAAGAAGAAGCAGAAAGAGAAAAAAGAAAAGAAGAAGAAAGAACCAAAAGCGAAAGGGGACAACCATGCGTTGTCTAGCAAAAATTCTCACACCACACCGTCTAAACCTAAATCTCCATGTGTCATTTGCAAAGGAGACCACTATCATCGAGATTTTCCTTGCATCCCTTGGATCTTAAGGGACTGGTCTCCTCGTTTGCACAATCCGATATGATCATGTTGAAAGCACACCATCAACCAGTGAAAGTGAAGTATCTGGACAGAAAAGGAATCACAAATTTCATTGTAAATTGTGTGAAGGCGATCACACCGTTCACCGTTGTCCCTTCCTAGACAAAGCTAAAAGAGTTTTGGATGACTGTTCTGCTTCACCGCTATGGCTCCCTCCTGGATATAAGAAACTCTTGCCAGGTCCACCACCGGTTGAAAATCCGGCTGGCATGCCATTGTGGTCAGCCGAAACATCTATCATTGAAAATGAACCCTCTGAATCCATACCAGACGAAAGTCAAAAGGTCGAGGCGGCAGTTGACCCGGTCCTTTTCATGCTCCTTCTAAAGTTGTTGATGGAAGCCAACCAAAAACCTATCTTATTCAAGCTTTTTCAACTGCACAAGCCTCTTTTCCAGGGCTCCATGATCTGCCATTCCTATAAAATCCATTATGCATAGACTAGGTACAATATACTCCATTGGCAACATAGCTTCGACACCATAAACCAACCTGAAGGGTGTTTTTCCAGTCAGTTTCTTGCAAGTAGTTCTTTAAGTCCACAACACCGTGGGTACATGCACATCCCAATCATTCCTTTTTGCATTGCAAATGTTTTTCAACATGTTCTCTAATATCTTATTAAATTCTTCAACTATCCCATTAGCCTGCGGGTGATATGGCGTGCTCTTTTGATGATAAACTTGGAATTCCTCTATTACAGCACTGATCATTTTATTAAGGAAATCTATACCATGATCACTCATCAAAATCTTCAAGAAACCAAACCTAGTTAGCACATAGTAAAAAAGGAGCTTCATTGTTGTTGCCCCTGTACAATCCTTCATGGGTTTCACCTCCACCCATCTAGTCAAATACTTTGTCTCGGTGATGATATACCACGCACCCATCTTCTTTTCTGGAGGCTGAATCGGGCCTACAAAATCAATGGCCCATTTCTTGAATGGCTGTAATGACACTTACAAATTCAGAGGCAGCTCATCCCTTCGTGATGGCCTGTCCATCCTCTGACATGCATCGCATGCCTTACAGTAAACCTTGGAATCCTTATGCAGTGTCAGCTACCACAACCTAGCACGTAAAATCTTCTGTGTTGTTTCTTTTCCTACATAGTGTCCTCTTGCAACTCCTCCATGAGCTTCAGCAAGGATGTTGTTCCATTCAAACTCAGGTACATAGCATCGTAGAATTTCATTTGAACCCATTTTATATAAATGTGCTGCAATGACAGAAAAGTCTATCGTGCACACTGCTAACTCCTTCTTTTGTTGACTACTATACCCTTCTGGAGCCATCCCCATTGTTAAGAATTGTATGATATCTACAAAGTTATTGTTAGCTATGCGCACCGCAAAGAGTTGCACGTCAGGTAGTCCGTCCTCCAAATTAGTAGGCTCCTAACCTGTTTCATTGCATGACAGATGATATGGTCCTGCATTCAATTGTCCTGGCTTCACAATGACTTCTAAATCATATTCCTGAAACAGCAGCAGCCATCTACATATCTCCCCCCTATCATAGGCTTGTTAACCAAGTACTTTAGTGTGGAATGGTTTGTATACATATTAAAGTATCCAAGTAGTGTCTGAACTTCTAGAGCGTGTACACCATAGCCAAACCTTCATGCTCTTTTTCTCAATAGTGCATCTCAACTTTAGACAACTTCCTACTTCCAAATGCTATAGGTTGATCCAAATATCCCTCATCGGCCTGTGTTAGTACTACTCTTAGCACAATACATGACGTTTCCACATGCACATGAAATTCCTTCTTCCAATCCGAGAAGACTAGGATCGATGTGGTGACCATTTTTTTCCTTTAACACATCTAAGCGTCACTGGCATTCCTCATTCCAACAGAATGTAGCATCCTTCTTTAACATCTTCTCCATAGGTAAGATAATCTAAGCATAACTCTTAATGGAATTTCTATAGTATCCTATATGCCCCAATGTTGCACGAAGCTGTTTCACATTTATTGGTGCCTCCAAATTAATTATAACTTCTATATTAGTTGGGTCAACCATTAATCCTTGTATAGACACCACATGGCCTAGTGATATTCTGAAAGGAACACAGAACAAGAATTTCTTCAAAATAAGCGTGATCTGATAACTTCGACATGTATCCAGCATCAAGTGTAGGCTAGCTACATGGCATTTCACCGCCTAGACACTGTCCAATCATCAAAGTATACCTTCATAAACTTGTGAATGAATTCCTTGAATGCTGTGATGACTATGCAGGAGAATATCGCCAACACGTTCTTCAGTCCAAAAGGCATTACATTATATTGAAAGCATCCCCACTCAGTTGTGAAGGTCATCTTACTTCTACCCTCCAGCACGATCTTGATTTGATGCTACCCTGAGAACCCATCAGTGAAGGAATATGGTTCCTGTCCTCCTAAATTATCCAACACTTCATTGGTGAATAGAGCCAGAAAAGGATCATGCACACAAGCATCATTCAACTTCCTAAGATCTACGCATATCCTTATTTCATCCTTCTACTTCTTTTCCTAAACTACTATTTGGCTCACCTAATCAGACTCTTCTAGTGGTTCAATCATACCTGTTGCAAGCATTTTATCCAACTCTTAGTGGATCCTTTCTTTATACTTTGGGTTGAGGTGGTAAGGCCTTTTCTTGATTGGCTTCCCGTCCAGTTTCAACGTAATTTTCATAACTCCCAAGTCCCCTATTATCCCCTTCAACTCTAAGAACTTTGTAGGGAACAAGTCTTGGTATTCACGGAGCAACTCAGTGACTTTATCCACCGTAGCATCATCCTAGTAGTCGCCTATCTTCCCAAACTTCAGCTTTTCCTCTACGCGGATGTTCGCTTGTCTTGTTTTCAGCAGCGCAGTGATATCTGAGTTTTCTAGTTGCGGCCCCTAAACTTCACGGTGTCCTGTTTTTGGGATATTAATGTTCCTCAGATCCTCATCTTCCTCTTCAGCAGTTACATTGTAGCACTCCAGTGCATGCCGCAGCTGGGTGGTCCAACTCAGTTGAATAAAATCCAGGTGATCCTGCAGTATTCTGAAGATCATTGCTTTGACCTCCTACAACACTTCATCAGTGCACTCAAATCGATCTTCAAAGTTGAATGTTATCAAGAATCCCTGTCTCAAAATATCCCATTCATCTATGTCATGGTGGAGCTTTGTCTCCAAGTACCAATTCATAGGTATTACATCCAAGGTGTGACAAAACAGATGCATCCACTCCCATTGCAGTTCTTCTCTGTAAGCATCGGTCCATTTGGCTAAGTGATCATGAGGATCACTCCTTCCATTTTTTTTCCTTCTCAACCGTACCTTTTCGCAACCAAAATGTACCCTCGTCATTCTCCTATATTCGCGTCATCCATCAAAGTTTCCTTTATGTGTACCCACCATCTTGTTGGCGTAGCACATAGTGCTAAGTCCAAGGCTTGGAAGTGATTCTTCTCTGGCACTTATCTTTCAAATGCAACCATAAGTTTATCAAAATATGTTAAACCATCATAGTAAGGTAGAATTCTTACCTTCGATTATACACAATGCAACGATTTGGTCATCATGTTACATCATAGTGAAGATACTTCATGTAATCTATTCTACGAGTGTTCCAATTCCTCATCTGAGTCTGATGTGGAAGAGCTTTCATGGTCCCATGCAAGACATCCATCAGGTGTCGGATTCACCCAATCTTTATCTCATGCTATTATCTTATAAATTAGGTCCAAACCGTCATCACTTTTGTAATGATGGACTGGTTCAGTATAGCGCAATCCTTCTACAGGGTCCAATGGTACTACTATGCAGAGCAATTTTCTTTCAAATGACATCGTTCGCTTATTCAAATTAATCACCTCGTTCATGTCGATAGCCTAGTCAATCGCAAGGAGTGCAGGGTAGGGATTGCTTTCATCCATAATCTCTATCACTTTAAAATCAACCAACGCGCTCGTGCCTTTGATATTGATTCTCACTCCCTATAATCTTTCCATGGGGATAATATTTTCTTGATTCACCATCCTCAATTGAATAGGATACCACTGCAGTGTAGGTCTCCCCATTCTCTCCCATCTATATTTAGGAAAAAAATTCGCTTTAGACCCTAGATCCAAAATGACTTGGTCCATTTCATGTTCCCCTATCTGCGCGGTGAGTCTCATCTCTCACCCTATTCTTGCCTTATTCTCACCAATCTTCCTGACTACGCGTGGTCTGTCAAAAGCGTTTTCTTTCTCGGGACACTTATTTATCAACTCTTGTAACCCTTTCACAACCTTGCTATCATACAACAGCTTCATATAGGTCTCCAAGAAAGTAGTAAGCATAGAAGGGTCCATCTCTTCAACTGGCTTATCTTGACCTCCTGAGGTAGAGGCCTTAGGGAAGCTTTTCTTTGCTTCCATGAAGGTTTCCTTCACATGCTCCAAATCAAATACAACCTTCCTTTCTTGAGCTTTGCAGACCCATTCACCTTCTTCAAGCTTCTTCCCCTTGCCTTCGCTAGTCATCATTCCACTTCGTAGCATGATGTTCACATTATGATTGTCTTCGTGGGGTTTAGCCCTCATCATCTGCAGATTATGGGTAGGTTTCTAAGGCTCTGCCCCTTTTTTCGTGTATTTTAGCTAGTAATACAGGGAAGTCTTCTATCGCATGGTCAAACTGAGTGAAATATCTACATGATAGGCACGTCGGGTTCATGCATTCTCATCTGTAGTGTTCTGGTCCCCCACAGTTGTAGCAAATCACCTGGCCTCAACCTCTACTAGGTCCTCCTCCACCTCAGCCTCTATAGTGCCCCTAAGATCCTCCTTGCGCTCCCCCAGCTCCTTGATCTGGACATCGAATTTCTGCCTACACTCTATATACGGGGGTTCTATCCATCATTACCTAATAGCAATGAAAATTACACTCATCATGACCCACCGATTGATAGAAGTGGAAAAAGAGTTGTTGCGGTGTCTATACAAATTTCTATAGAAACTAACAATTGTCTATCACATGTTTTCTAGCCACCTGACAAATAACACACCATAGCACAGGCCCTCTATTGGCCCTTCTTGAGCTTTTAGCCTTAGAGGAATTTGCACTCCTGCTGCAACATAATTTGTGTAGATTGGCCAGTGATCTTTGTCATGCCCCTGGATTTTATATTTCAAGCACCAAACTTCTTCACACACCTCTGGCTGAACTGCTCTATCCTTCTTCAGACTTTGAAACTCTAGGAAAAGGTTCTACAACTATGTGTGAATCTACTAGATCCCCAAATTAGCATCTTGCATCAGCATCTCATGCAATCTCATTGCAATCTTTAGGGTTTCCGCTTGGGTCCCAATATTTTGCTACGCTAAAGCAACCCTCAGATGAGGCAAGATTGAAGCCACAAACCATTCACGATGCTGCCCATTCGTAAGATTCATGTTGGCTTCACAGATCGTGCACTTCAATCTTTGATCCAAATCCTAAGGAATCTTGCCAGGCTTCATCATGATCTCCTTGAATCCCACAATTGATTGAGCTTCAAACTTAGTCCTACTAAACTCCTTATTCAGTGTGGTCCAAATATCTACTAATGAAGCCATCGGGTTATCAGTGCAGTACTTAATGTACCATGTCAGTGTATGTTCATGTAAAGTAGTGGCCAATGTTTCTTTCTTCATTTAATCATCTGTTATACCCCGAGCCTCCCATACAACCTTCGTGACAAACCAAAACTGGTCTAGGTCCTCTATTCCTAAACCCTTAAAAATGGCAACTTTACTGCATTCACCATATTGAACAGTGGTAGAGGTGGTGGTGGTGTGGGTGAAGGTGTATGCAGCGGAGGTGAAGATGAAGGTAGTGTGGGTGGATTGGGTATCCGTAGGAACCCTTGTCTTATCAATTGAACAATACTCTGCGGAGAAGGCTATATTTCTTCCTTATAGTCACTCAGAGGAGGTCTAATCAGCGAGCTATATTCAGGGTCTGTTTTCCCTTTGTCCCTGAATATCTTTCCAGTTCGCATAGCTCCAAACATGAAGGTAGTTGCGTAAACTTATTTTCACACAAGAGCATCTTAATCCAAGTATTTAAATACCTTAAATACTTACCTCGTGGTCCCTTGAGGAAGAGGCACTCCTCTTCGCTATAACTGACTAAAGTATTGACTATGAACTTTGTCATGAATCCTCCTATGATATGATCGAGAGAGTGATCAAAAACGCATGTGATCTTATCTTTCGAGACTTCCAATGTCAACACTAACTTTGGGGTCCACACTATCGGACTGTCAAGCCTCCACCTTCCTTGGTCATTTAATTCAACTAGGAAGGAACAAAAGAAGATTTTGTGTATCTCTATGTATAGATATTTGTCCAACCATTGTTCTTTCATGAATCGAGGATTTTTGTTTTCTTACACCATGAATTCGTGGATATTTCTATCCAACCAGTCTTCAATTTCCTTCTTAGTTGGATTAAAGTGATGCGACATCACACATCCCTTTATGTAGATCCCAGTCTTGGAAACATAACCATTTTTTGGCTTATTAGGCCCTGACTAAGGTTCAACGTTAATTAGCCAAAAAAAATCCCTACACTACTAGCCCTTTCAGTATCAGTCCGTGGATCATGGACTGAAGTCTCACCCAAAGGAGTATGGGGGGATGCTGGAACCAAGTTTCTACACCCAGAGATGGTAGTGATGTTGTTTTGTGGCCTAACTCTGCCTTCGAGCATATCAATAAGCCATTTAGGGATTATTGATATACTTCCCTTAATCGGCCTCTAGACCTTCACGAAGGTATACAAGTGTTATTCACAAAGCCTAAACAGGTGATTTATCTACTTACACACTTTTATAACTACCCTCACCTCTGTATTTACCCAAATCAGCTTAGTATCTGATAACTTCATAATGCATTAAGATATTCTTCACGTAAATAGATATTATTATTTGTGGACAGATAACAATGAAAACATATACATTCATTCATCATTATAGCATTAAATCATAAACCCATTATTCAACACCACATAATCACATTCATTCATATTAGAAGTAAATAGATCAAAAATACAGATAATTCCAGAATAATATTCTTTATTAATGCTTTATATCTTCTTATAGACTCTAACTACCTTGTGCACTCAGCTGCAGGGGTCCGTGCACTCAGCTGTGGACTTCTACCCTAGGTCTTTGCACACACAGTTGAAGAGCCTCTTTTCTACTCTAGGACTCTTCGCTCTTTTCCATAATGACCCATTACATTCATCATCTATTACTCAAATATTCCTTAGAATCTTTTAAGACTCTCCTTTTTATACAATCCCATGGTCCGTATACCAAGGGTAGGTCTTCTAAAGCCGACACGAGATACATAACAGAAGGGTGGAAACCCTTTATGACACTTTACATCTTTGTGCTCCGTGACCACAAAATGAGAAGACTTTACACTTCATACACAAAAACTTGGGCTTACTGTCCCAAAACTTCGGCTTTTAACCACAAAATATACCTTAGGGGACCTTGTCCTAACAGACACCATTGAGAGCGCAACTGGAGATACATTTGAGCAAGTGTCTATGATCGTTCCTTATAAAGACACCAAGCCATTCATAGACAAGGAAATCAAGATTAAATGGTAGCAGCATCGCAATGAGCAGCACCATTAGTAGTAGTAGAGGGTAGTATACCTGCGCATGAAAAATTAAAGAGGAAGGTTGTCGAAATTACAAAGGAAGAGAAAAGCTTCAAGTTCAAAGTAGATCCACTCATGATGAAAGCAACTTTGGAGTTGAGGTTATGAGGCAATGATGTGACAAAAGGATTACACAAAGGTAGAGAGAGAAATAGAGAAGGAGTTGTAGGTGTTGAAGCAGCAACTTAGGGAAGAACAAGAGCTGCACAAACGAGAGAAGGAAGCATAACATGAATAGGTACAACAGGAGGCACAACATTCACAGACTGATGAAACTGTTTCCATACAGGTTATCAACCCATCCCAATAGTTGGAATAGAGCATATAGGATGAGCAATGTTGTCAATCGCATGCAAGGGTTTTAGGAGTATGGATGTCATTGTGTGCATGCATGCGATCCCACCAATTGGCACACTCATCGAGGCAAAGACAAGAACCAAGTCTGATTGGAGCTAGATATGTACCTTGATGATTTGACGTGCATAGCCACCATCACACACTTGGAGATCAGTGCAGATACTATGCATATGTACATTGTTGGTCCACCTGCACTCAAGACAATGATGTGCATGTTACCAAACGAGTTGGACAAAGGAACCAAATCAGCGTACCCAGATGATATGGAGGCAATAGTTCATTTTCAGCAGGATTTCGCCATTGAGCACATGGACACCATCATGGACTACAAAGCTTGGCATTAGTTTTCCACCATTGATCATCACAAGGATGTCAAAGAGTATTTGTTCCCACAACTGTATGAGTCTTAGTAATAGCTTTCATAGCTTGCTCAAGCCTATTTTGTCTCACATGGGTGTATTGTAATGAGCCTTGGCTTTTCCATAGTGCAAAGCTAGTACATCTCTTTAGAGCAGCAGACGACAGTGGCTTTAATGTTCTGCTATTGGAACTAGTGGTTGGTCATGGTTGTACTATATTATTGTTTCTTTCACTCTTAATATAATAGATCCAACAAGTTTCATTCATATGTTATTATTGTATTTTAGTTGTCTTGGTTACTCTAATGATATATGTGGTTGTTTTCTTACTCATGTATTTATGGACTCTTTTTATATATGTATGTATGAATCTTATTGAGATATGATGTTGGTTTAACCATCACTTTGGAATGTTGGTTCATCTACCTTCCATATTATGATGTATCTTTGCTCGCGTGTTCCCTTCCAATCTGTGTGTTTCTGCAGGTTTCGAATGGGTGCACTCTTTCCACTTTCCATGCGTTAGAACCCTTCATGCATCTCCATTGGCTTTTTTTGTTGGTCACACCCTTGCTACCAACAAGGAAATATTTCTTGCCTCTACACACAACCACGGTCAAGGCAATAATGTACAACCCACTACTAGGACTCCTACACCAAATGGTCTGAGGTCTAGTTGGGACTTCTTACCAGGGAGATCCCCTGACATGTTGGTGGGTCCAACACCGTCAACATTTTGGTGCTAGAAAGAGGGCCAGATGAGAATATGAGTCCTCGGAATCTATTTTGAATCTATACATACTTGTCATGACTAACTAAAAAGTTTCTCTTCTGGAGTGTATGTCTTATGGAAACAACTTCAAAGTCTCGGAAGAGCTCTGGGATAACTTGTCACAAAAGACATATGATGGTGGATGCTACATAACCTTGGTTAGGCACACGGTTGGCTTTATAGGCTCATGCGAAAGACATGAAATATTTGAAGATTACATGACCTATGCATTGATCGTATACACAATTAGAGGGCACCCAATGCATTGGTGTTCCACGATGCTCGAAAAATATATTCATTCTCTGTCTCGTCCGGTCAGAGAGATAGACTGTGCTTTCAATAATTTTGATCGTAAAGCACTCAACAAAGAAAATTATGAAATTATGTTAATCACCTAATGAATTTGTTGAACAATTTTGCATGAGTTTTCATAATCTTGCATACTGATTTCCCAAAGATGAAATTGATTAGGAAGTCCTTGATGGAAGATTTGAGCATCTTCTTCACATATCCGAAAATCCAAAATTCTTTAAATCATTCAAACCCCGCTTATCACACTTCAGTGATGAAACTGCACAATCACAGGTAGGCACAGTTGTTGTCACAAGTGAATGTCCACCTTCACCTCATCAAATAGCTCCACCATCGGAAAGTAATGTTGGAGAACATGCACTCACATCTGTTGAATTGTCACATCATCCCACCCCACGTGCTCTTGATATCTTTATAGATTTGGATTGCAAGCCTACTAGTTGTCATGTTGGTTCGTTCCCTCAACCTATGTCCTTGTGTTCTTTTGATCATCCAGATTGTACTATCTTGTGTTCTTCTATTCCGGACCCCACACTTGTTGTGAATGAGGATCAAGTTGTTGACGGAGTTGGTGTTGTGCAACCAACATACACTATCATTCATGATGAGTTTGTGCGGGAATATAAAGAAGGACCCACGGTTAAGGGTGACTCCCTTCCATCCGCGCCCCATCCGCTCTATCTTGACATCCCTTATGATTATTCCATTGTTGATTTCCCCTGTGAAAACTCATTTCTGGATTTTTCTACTTCCGATCATTCATAGGACACATCAAATGTCAATCTGTCATTACGTTGCAAAGAGGACACATATTCCTTTGAAAATCCATCAAAACTATCATCTATCATTTCTGAAAACAAAGAGGGTGAACATCCTTGCTTCTCATCTACCCCTCTGCACAATTCATCAAATCATGAGGATGCCGACGAACATCCTGAATTTTCTGATTGTGGATGTCGTGATCTTTGTACTTCTTCATTTGATCACGATGTTGATTCACTCATTTTTAATATGTCTAGGTGACTGGTCTCTAATGATTTACCTGTCAATGAAGTTGAAACCCCATAGGATGTCGAGGCACTTCAAACCAAGCTGACGGTTATGTCAGGCCCTCGCTGCTTTGAAGTTGGTTTCAATTCCGATCAAGAAATTGTTGAAACGCACAAGGTTCCTCATCACTCTCTGCTTCACATTGAACATCAAACCAAACACCCATATTTTTCTTCCTCCACTAGAATCACATGATCCCATCACTCTTGCATTGGAGGAATCTTACATAGCAAGCACACTTGCACAACATAAGTGGTCTACCTTTCTCACGTTTGCTTGCATGTCACAATCAAAAGAATGCATATGCTTAACATATGCATGGAGTATAGCACAACACCATGACAAGTCCACAGAGTGCATGCCATGCACTTTCACCCATTTATTTTATATGGAAGCATTTAAACTTGGAGTGTGTTTGCCTTCATCATTATATCTTTCACGTTTGCTGGTTTGTGTGACTGTGTTGTTTGCAAAATACGCCTTCACCAACATAGGTCAACCAATGCATCGGTGGATGCATTGGAAGTATTGCTTCACATGAGCAGAACCATGCCCTGTTAGCTTAGAAGTAGGAGTAGTGTTTTCTTCTTGTTGGTTTGATTTCATGCATGTTTTCTTTATTGTTTGTTTGTTTGCTTGCATGTTTGTTTTCTTACTCATTTTTCTTTCACATTTTTTCTTCTTCTCTTCACTCTTTTGTTGTTTATTGCTTATTTACATTCATAGGTTAGTTTCACATGAACCGTGTGTGACCCTTGAATCAATATGGGTAAAGTACAAGAGGACTTGTTCAGTTATCAATACTTGGTTATCTGTTGTCCTATATTTGTATGAAGAACTTGTTGTCTTTAGTCCATGATAAACCAATTGAAAATACATTCTATTCAAAGTGAAGCTTGACAAAAACACAATGCTTGTGTACTAACTAGTATCACCTACTCTAGTCAATTGTTTTGGGTTAATCCTTGTCAGCTCAGTCAAGTAGAGTAAGGTGAGGGGAAAAAACTTAAAATGTATGTCAAAGGTATATACAAAATACTTGTCTGAAGGAATAGCCTCTTCTACTCTCAATAAGCCAAGATCCCTCTTCTGCCTTTGAAATGAATAAGTTTGATGCAAACTTTTTGAAAAAAAAAAATGAAAATATGAAAAATTTTGAAAGGTGAAAAATTAATAAGGCAAAAGAAGAGAAAGTCTTACTGTACAGAGAGGTGATGCATGTAACTCCACCAAGGTAATGACCAGGATCTCTGGTAGCAAAGTGATTCTTGTGTTCCTACGTGACTTTGTTAAGGTACTATCCACGCCTACTGGCAGCGGAGCAACACCAGAGATGAAACTTAGACTCTAATTGTCATATCACTTGTGTACCAATATACCCCTCATCCCCAATTGAAACAACTATGCTAACTTGGCTTGGAATGTGTGCTGACCAACCAAGAGTATCACAGGGGCTACATATTTCAATCAAGCTAGTGTAGGAATCAAGATGATATGAGAATTAAGAAATACTTCAAGAGGAACTAGATTTTTTTTTCACGAAACAAGGTTCATTAAGAGATCTGGAGTTCTACCAGTCTGTCAACAAGTGTTGTAGCTGCTACAACCACCCTCCAAATTTTTTCCTCTGCTTCATTTTGGAGCCTCCCTGCCAACCATCCTTAGCAGCATGTCTTGCAATATCAAGCACATAGGCTTCAACTGATTTTTAGTCGCCTGCCAGCCTATGCATGTAACCTTGTTTATCTCCGACCCATAGGATGTCATTTTGGACTTAGAGAATTTTCTAGCTAATATGCTCCCCTTCAAAATTGCGCAATTTTGGAGGGGAACCAACCTTCCCTCCAAAAATTATGCAATCATGTTGGACTGCCTACTGAGCTCTAGAATTGCACAATCCATCCAGGCATATTTCCCTCAAGAAACTACGGAATATAGCCTAACACTTCTATTCAGCCCAGAAATTGCGCGATTATGGGAGGCAATGACCTGTTCACCCCAGAAATTATGCAATGCCTAAGGGATAGCCAACCCTGCTCAGCCTAGAAACTGCGCAAATCCCTTTCCAAAGCTTGTAGACTGTTGCATGTACCTTCACATCGATCGGTCCCCTCCGGGACTGAGCTGTCCTGATTTGCATGCATGGGCTTCTTTTCCCTGAAATAGAAAAAGGCAACATGCAAAAGCAACCCCTAAATTTTAGGGATCTATTTTAGCAGTTGGAGATTACATGCAAAGATCATTTTAGAAACCTTCAGCCAAGTGTTTCCTTTTCCCAGATTCATGTCATGTGTGTCATAACCTCGGTCTTATCAAAATTTATGTATAATATGCTACAAAGCTCATTCCTCACATCAATATTGCAACTCTAACATCTCACATCGCATCTAAGAGTCTTCAGCACATTCAACTCAGTTGTTTCAAGGTAAGTCTACTTTTCATGTCTTGTGTTGTGTTTCTGTTTCCTTTTGTATTTCACTTTGTGTAAGTGTTGTGTGCTTGATTTCAATGAATGCTTGTTGTCATTTTGATGTATGTTAGCTTGTAGAAGCATTGTTTCAATTTTTCTTTGCATCTCACCGCTATCGCATACATGACTCTATTTGTGCACTGACAGTTTTCGTTACAATGACTTGCTTCACACACATGCTCGTTTTCCCATTTTCTAAATCTTGCACTCACTATTTTAATGCATGATCATTCACTCTTTCCTACACTTAGTCTCACCATGCATCCAAAACTTTTCATGTTTTCAATCTCCCGTCAGTGGGTCTAGGCTACCTTGACCTAGACCTTCCCTTGCCCAGACAACGATGTACATTTTTAGAAGTGAAGGCTCAACCTTCCCTCCAGAAACTATGAAAACCTAGTAGCATTGAACTCCAAGCTTACTTTGTGAAATTCTGGGAGGCACTGCCCTACTGACCCAGAAAATTGCGCAATGCAGTCCCTGGGCTTTGATGTCACTACTAACTGAAATTGTGCATTGTGTAGTTTTAATCCTCAATAGGCCAGACTTGAATATGCATTGAATAGTTTTGGTAGTCAGTCAGCCTCTTGATAGTCTAGACTGTACCTTGTGTAGTTTTTGTAGTCAGTCTCCCAACCTCCCGGTGAAAATTGTGGAATCTTCACAATCAGCCACACAGTTATGTTGCATGACAACCCTCCAATTGTTTTTGGTTTTCAACTAATAGATTACTCGTCATGATTGTTGATATGGCCCTAGGTATCATAGGTGTTTGTCTACCTTTTAGCAGTATAGGTACAATAGCCTCCAGGAGAGCAGAGTCAAAGGACACCTTTGAGAGTGCAACTAGATATATAGTTGAGAAAGTGTCTATGAGTTTTCTTATCTATGAAGACACAAGGTCATTCAAAGATAAGGATATGAAGATGAAATGGCAACAGCAGTGTAGTGAGAAACACCATCAGCAGCAGTAGAGGGTAGCAAACCTATGAGCGAAAAATGCAATAAGAAGGTTGTTGACAGCACGAAGGCAGAGCAAAGCTGCAAGTTCAAAGCAGATCCACTCGTGATGAAAACAATTTTGGAGATTGAGGCTATGAGGCGAAAATACAACAAGAGGATAATGGAAAGGTAGAGAGAGAAATAGAGAAGGACTTGCAAGTGCTTAAGTGGTTACTCAGGGAAGAAAAACAGATGCATAGACAAGAGAAGGAAGCACAATAGGAACGAGTACAAGAGGTGGTGCAAGATGTGTAGAATGGTGAAACTGTGCCCATATAGGTTATAGACCCATCCCAGCAGCTGGCATAGAGTAGACAGGGTGAGAAGTGTCTTCAATCACATGCAAGTGTATTCAAGAGTATGGATGTCATTATGCACATGCATGAGATCCCATACATTGGCACACTCAGCGAGGTGAAGGCAAGAACCATTTCCAACTGAAGCTAGATATGTACCTTAATGAGTTGACACATAGAACCACCAGTGTATAGTTGGATATTAGCACAGATACTATGCATCAGCATGTTCCTGGTCCAACTGCACTTAAGACTATGATGTGCATGTTATTAAACGGGTTGGACAAAGGAACCAAAGCAGTGTACACATATGCAACGGAGGCAAGAGTTTTCTTTCAGCGAGATGTCACCATTGAGCATGCGGACACCATCACGGACTACCAAGCTTGTTATCAGTTTTCCACTGTCAATCATCATGAGGATGTCGAAGAGTTGGTCTTCCCACAACTTTCTGAGTATTAGTAATAGCTTTCATAGCTTGCTCAAGCCTATTTTGACTCACATGGGTACATGTGTAGATTGTAATGTAACATCTTATAAAAGTTAAATACCAAGTGTTGATGGTTGAATGTAACATTCATGTAGTAGTTGAAGAGTAATGAAGGTAGGTGAAGAGTCACAAAGGGGAATGTCAAGGGTCACTCTACCCTTTGATATTTATAGAACCTCATAACTCATTGCAGAGGCTTTTGGGAGCCAAGCTTTCAATAGGTGTATCATAGAGAAAGCTTAGAGTGTATTGTAACAAGCCTTGGTGTTAGGTCCCTATACTACTAGTGTAACCCCTTATTGTTATTATTAAAACCCCCTTATTATATTTTTGTGTTCATGTAGTCCCCATATTTTTATTATTATGCCCCATAGAAGCCAACTATTGTTATTATTATGACCTTACATTATTATGTTATGTCAGGTCCGATTATATTATGAACCCTTAGACTCCTATATATAGAAAGGAGGTCTTTTCATTTGCATCATCCAAGAATTGTTCATTTGTGTAATGTAAAGGAGGTTTCCACCTCGAAGAGGCTTATTTCTAAGGTGTTCATCTATATTTTCTATCTTTTTGTGAGCTGGTTTCATAACATTTGGTATCAAAGCTTTGGATTCTAGGGTTTCGCTGCTCCAAACAAGTCATCGTGGCATTTTCACTATAATGTTTTTTTTCCAACATTTCAGAAGTTGAAAAAAAAACATTTGATAAGAAATCATGCTGAAACTCGAGTCCAAATTTTATATCTTGTCGTGCTATATGTGTAGAGATATGATCTGAGGAAGTTAGGGTTTTGGCAAGCTCTAGAATTTCATCTAAAACAGGTCACGTGGCATTTTATCTACGAAGTTTCAAAATCTAAAAATAAAATCCATTTGAGACAAAATCAGTCTGAACCTCGGGTCCAAATTTTAGATCTTGGCTTGCTATATTTTTGGATATATGATCTGAGAAAGTTAGGGTTTTTGCAGACTCTCGAATTACATCCTAAATAGGTGACCTTGGGAAAATTGTCATAACTTTTCCTCTGAGCATTGGGTTGAAATTTTGTAAGAATTTACAGAAAGAGGACAGATTGTATCTTGTTTGAGTATAATTTTCCGAACCTAAGGTTGAAACAGTGATACGTGGCATTTCATATAAGTTCAATCTACTGAACTAGTCTATGATGAGGTCATCATGGGATATTGGGAATAATGCTTTCTTCGGGAATCCAATTGTGATCAGACTTGAGGAGTTAAAAGGAGGGCTCAGAGGGCTATTACAGGTCGAAATTTTAGGACTTAAAGATCTGAAATTACATAGTTAAAGTCGTTTCAAGATCAAGCTCCTAAAACCGAGAAAAAGCGAGATGAGGAAGTTTGATGGCAAGGATCTAGTAAATTGGATACTACAAATGGAAAAATATTTTGATCTACATGGTGTACCACTGTTACAAAAGGTATGTATTGCATCTAATTATTTAGAACCAAATGAATTTTTATGGTATAAAGGGCTTTGTTCTTGTAAACCGTTGGCTATGTGGTCAATTTTCACAGAGGAAATGATAGCATATTATGAGGATACAAAGAAAAACACCTTCTTTAGCCTATTGATAAATCTCAAACAAAAGTGTTCAATGGTAGAGAACATTGAGGACTTTCAAAAATTGAATATAAGGGAAAATGATACTCTAGAGAAGCAGAGGATTGATGTCTCCATAGGGAATTTAAAGGACAACATTCAACATGAGGTTCGTCATTGGGAACCTGATTCATTGGAGAGGGAAAGAAAAGTGGAAAGCAAAATTATGGCAACAAGGAAGTCTACCCCTAAAAGCTATAATGATGGAAGTATTGTTTCTCCTATCCTTCCACAACCTAAAAGGTTGACACCACAACAATTGGAAGAAAAAAGAGAAAAAGGGCTTTGTTACAATTGTGATAAAAATACATTAAAGGTCATAAGTGTGCTGAGAAGAATTTTTTTTACATTGATTGTGAAGAGGAGGAAGAAAAGGATCAAGAAACGTCAAAAGAAGAGGATATACACCAAGAACCAACCTGATAGAAAGTAGAAATGAATCCGACCATATATTGTAAAGCATTTGCAAGAGTTACCACTCCTCAAACTCTCAAGATAGAGGGACATATCAAGAAGATAAATGTTCAAGAAGTGAAAGATCACATCGAGCATCAAGAAATGAATCCAACCCTATCTTGTACTGAATTGGAAGAAATTACCACTCCTCAAACTCTCAAGATATAAGGAAATATCAAGAAGAAAAGGATTCAAGTAGTGAAATATCAAATCAAGCATCAACAACAAGTTCTCCAACCTTTAAAGGACAACACCACTTTGGTGTAGAATTAAATGAAACAACAAGCAGATCAACGTCGCAGTGAAAGAAGTTTTGATGTAGGTGATTGGGTATTTTTACAGCTACATATAAAGCAAGCAATTTATGAGAAGGAAATTTTGGCAATACTACGTGCACTTAAGAAATGGTGACCTTACCTGATGGGAAGACACTTCAATGTAAAAATGGATCAAGATAGTCTTAAATACTTTTTGGAACAAAGATTATCTTTATAAGAATAGAAAAATGGGTCACAAATATGTTGGGTTATGAATTTGAAATCATATACAGAAAATGGAAGAAAAATTTTGTTGCAGATGCACTCTCAAGAAAGGATGAGGATGTGGAAGCATTGTTTTGTGCTATTTCTATTATCCAACCAGATTGGATACATGAAGCAAGGGATGAATGGAAGAAGGATGAAGAAGTGTGGCCACTCATTCAAGAGTTGCAGAAGGTCCCAGTTCAAACAAGATTGCTAGAAATTGACAAGGACAGAAAAATCATATTGGAACCCAGAGCGGTCACGGAAACATGAACCCTTGCTAAAGATTACACATGGGAAGACAAGAATTTTATACATAAGCATCAAGAACTACTCAAGCGTTGAGGACAAGACTTTTTGAAGGAGAGGATAATGTTAGGTCCCTATGCTACTAGTGTAACCACTTATTATTATTAGTACAACCCCCTTATTATATTGTTGTGCCCATGTAGTCCCCATATTGTTATTATTATGCCCCATAAAAGGAAACTATTGTTATTATTATGACCTTACATTATTATTGTTATGTTGGCTCTGATTATATTATGACCCCTTAGACTCCTATATATAGAAAAGAGGTTTTGTCATTTGTGTCATCCAAGACCTGTTCACTTGTGTAATGTAAAGGAGGTTGCCCCCTCGAAGAGGCTTATTTCTAAGGCATTCATCTATCTTTTCTATATTTTTGTGAGCTAGTTTCATAACACTTGGCTTCTCCATAGTGCAAACCTAGTACATCTCTTTAGAGGAGCAGACGACAATGACTGTAAAATTATGTTGTTGGCACTAGTGGTTGGTCATTGGGTTATTGTATGATTAGATCTTTCACTCTTAATATAACAAAGTCATCATGTTTCATGCATATGTCATTATTGTATTTAAATTTTCTTGGTTACTCTAACAATATATGTAGTTGTTTGCTTACACATGTATTTATGGACTATTTCTATATATGGATGTATGAATCTTATTGAGATGTTCTATTCGTTTAACCATCACTTTGGATCATTGGTTCACCTACCTTCCATATTGTGATGTATTTTGTTAGAGCCTAAATCTACCTCAGGTGAAATAGGTAGGATCCAGGGCCAACATCAAACCACGCTCAGTCTGGTAGCTAGCCCTACCAGGTCAGGAGAGGGCTCTCTCCGGGTCAATCTCAGCTAATTATGACCACTAAAGGCTTGAGATGACTGTTTTGATTATTGATCTTAGGCTAGGTATAAATGTAATGGAGTTTGATTGAATAAATTGATGATTTTGTGGGCTCTAAGGGGAAGGCAGATCTTGGGTGCAGGGAATGAAGCTCAGTCTTGCAGGGATCTCAATGGGGCAAGGTAGGCAACTGTATTTGGCACTCTAAATCAAGTGAGATGGATGGATCAAACAAAGGAGGAGTTGAAGAGGGTAAGAGAAGCCATGTATCCTCTCCAAAAAATTGAAAATATCAAAAATTAAAGCAAACTTCAAGTAGAGCACTGCAATTTCAATGTATTCTACTTACACTCTTGTTTGATTTAGCTAAGAAGAAATAAGAAAGAAATGATATACACAACACATGAATAAGTTCACAAAGACATAAGAAAGCACTGTACCAAAACAAATGCCACAGGGATCCAAAAGAGTACTGCAAACCCTGGTTCCAATTCCTTAGCCAAAATATTGATATGAGTGTACAATGAAGATCCTTGCTTTCTCAAGAGTCCAACCATGCTAATGACTGAAAAAATACATAATATAGACAAAGCACAGCTCATCCTTTCCTCTAGGGGTCGAGCTCACATGTTTAGGAGCTGATCTAACTGATTCTAAACTAGGAACTAGAAATCAGGCAATGAAACAGCATGCCTCTAGAAACAAGGGAACTAATCCATTCAATTTCAAACAAATTTTTAACTGATAAATCTACCTAACCAAGTGAAAATTTGACATATTTACATCATGATCCATCAATGTACATGAAATTACATTACAATTTGACATTAAGAAAGTGAAAAAGTCAAACTGGCCAAAACTGGGCGAAAAACAGAGAAAAACTTGGTCAAACTGGCAATTTTTCCTCTATGTGTTGCGCCTGATTCTCTATGTGCCGCACCTGTTTGGACCCACTTTTGGAGGCCTTCCCGATGTAAAAATCAGATCCAAGTATGCTTGTTGGAAAGTTCTGCCTGTTTACTTTGCAACCCAAGTGGAAGTTTTCAATTTTGCCTTCATTTGCCCTATCAAAAATCAAATCTCCCAAGGTTGCTTCCTGTGTGTCAAAATAGGGGCAGTGAGGTCATTTTTTGAGTGTTTTTGACCTTTTTGAGGGCTCAAAACCTGCCAAATTTCTTGGCCATGAACAAGAAATCATAATTTTTCATGCCAAATCCAAAAATGCTGAGTTTTTTGAATTTGGAGCCTCCTAGTAAAAGCGAGCACCATGTGGTGTGGTGCATAGGGCAAAATTTCTTGTTTTTTGTGCCAAAATTTGTCAAAATGCAAAAAATTCCCCAAATTTCTTGAAATTTTGGCTGAGCCTTCTCTATCAAGAGCTATTTTGGGCCAAGGAAGCCTCAGCCAAAATCTGAAGTAGGTCATGCTCCTTTTCCCTCTTTGAAGCCTTCTTCAATTTTGTCTTTAAACTCCTTATTCGCGCCTTGCAAACCTTGTTCCTCGCCATGTAGTGAAAAGCCATGTGTCTCAGCAAGTTTTTCTCCTTGTTGGCCTTCTCCAATAATCACTCTAAGTGGATATTGACTCTCTCAAGCCAAGACTCGCGATCGACATTGATCTCTTGCTCTAGTGAAGTAAACTCCACCCTCCTTCTTTGGGCAGCTTGGCAGTTCTCCCTAATGTTTTGTACATGATTGTGTGTTGATCTTCAAGCTACTTATTCCTTTTCTCCAAGTATTTTATAATCCACTTAGCCGTCTCCAAGTTGAGGGACAATGCCTTGATGTCTGTCTGCTGCTCTTGGATGATCTCTTTGAGATTTGTGCTTTGCGGGCCCACATCTATATCATCATCCTCAATAAGAATAAACTCCCACTCACCTAAAGGCCCCTCATCCTGCATTGGCCTCTTGCCTTTGTCTTGAACCTATGGTGGTGATGACGGAAGCGAGGCCCCTTCCACCCCAAGTGGAGATAACACTCGCTTTGCTACTGCGAACAACTGCCTGGTGCCCTTCTGATAAGTCATAAACACCGGCATACTGGCGGCCTGGGTCTCATGACCCTCATGCTGATAAGAAGGTCCACCTGTCTCATGAAAAACATTTAAATGTCCCTGAGGAGCTTTGAAAAAATCACAAGAGATGAAATCCTCCCAAGTGATACCCTATAAGCCAAGCTAATGGATGACCATGATTTTGATGAGAGCAAAATGGTAAATACTGTTGAACTGCTGCTGAGGATTTTTGTGCTGCACTAGAGTGGTCATACTTTCAATATTTCGGCACATGGAGGAAGGGATTTTCATCATCTATACCCGGGTAAAATGCATCAGCAGCCTGATATGATATGCATACAAATGGGAGAACCGACCCTCACAACTGAAATACTTCATGATCAGTTTCATTAAAGGTGCATACTCATCTCTGAGGTACCGAAAAGGAAACACTCTCTTGAGCTATCTCAAAAAGTCGGGCTTAATGTATGGTTCATAATGCTGCTGGTCAATTTGCTGCCTCTTGTTCCATTTCTCTCCAATGTTGGGAATACCGGTTGCCAGTGAAATGGGTTCTGGTGTTAATGTGAAAGTGACACCAGCTAGAGTGGCTTGACCATCATGTAAATGTAGCACAAATAAGCTAGCCATCTCATGGTGAAAGTGAATGCTAGCAACCTTCTCACACAATTCATAGCAAGACTGGTGTCGGAAACAAGATATGGCAAGTGGGCAGGCTAGTAACTCAGCAAGAGTGGTTGGTTCTTCTCGAATATGCTTGCCACCTCGATGAGGCCTCCTGGGTGCATGTACCTCGGTGGGTGAGTCACTGTGATTCTCCTCTTCATAATCATATGAAGGATCAGATGCCATCATTGCTAGTAAATGAACTGTTTTGGAACTACCTTGATGAAAAATAGGTGGACTGTGATTTGCTGAACTTTCTTGAAGATGTGTTTTGATATTTTTCTACCAAGGGAAGGGTGATATAAAGGACCATATGAGGAGGAAAAATAATGAGGGATTTAGGGACTATTGGGGTAGGTTTTTATTAGGGAAATGGGGACTTGGGGTATGATTTAGGAATTTGTTAGTAAGGGTTAGGGTTTGAAATTTTTCATTTGGTATTTTGGGAAAGGGAACTTGGGATAGGGGATTGGTTAATTTAGGGAATAAGGAAATGAATGGAAAAATTGGGTATGAGAGTGATTGAGAAATTTGAAGAATGGAATTTGTAGCAAAACAGTCAATACAAAACCCTTTGGCAGCAATTTTCTTTGGTAGGGTTTGGTTTCTTTAAACACTTCACCATACATCAACCACCATGAAACAACTAGCAATCTTGGATGAAAAACTATGAGAGAATCTCAAACTACTTGTATCAATGGCAATCCATGTGTTTTGGGAGGTTTTGAAGCAATTTTGGTAGTTTTCGGGCTTCTTGGCTGTGTGTGCCGTGCAGCATACCCAATGCGCCGCACCCAGTATATGTGTTGCGCCTGTGTAAAAATGAACTGGAGTTTGATGCCCAGTGCACCATGCCGGCTGTATGCGCTGCACCTTCTGCCCAGTGCGTCGTGCCTAGCGACTTGGAGCGATTTTCACCCAACTTTCTCACTTTCTCACCAAAATCAATTTCGCTTACTCAAGAGTGCAAATGAACTATGAAATTTGAAGAATTGACTTATAAACAAAGAGCTTTTAAATTAATGGCTCATGAAACCCACTTTCATAATGTTTTTGATTTTGACTTTATTTTCAAACTCTGCTTTTGGACATTTCACTTCTTTTTAGCTTTGTGATGAACTAAATGACCTGTGCTTTGTTTGTTTTGCAGGTGATTGGAGCCACTGAGGCTAAGGAAAGAAACCAGGGTTGTAGGGGAAGCATTTACATATGGGGGAAATCAAATTACATAAATTTATACAATTAAAGCAAAAACACTTTGTTTTTGTGAACACTTGATGATGAATTTTATTGATGTTGGAACCTCCTCATGTGCCTGCTGGGTGTTATTGAACACTTTGAAACACTTTTTTCTGAAACCCTAATGAAACCCTAGACCTAAATGACAATGAAACCCTAAAAAGACTTTGCAACCTTTCAGACAAAAAGAAGACTATATATGCTTTTTGATGAGAAAACATGAACCAGTAGGTAAATGACATGAGGGAAACTGTAGGAAAGCCACTCCTGTCAGATGATCCATTCACCTAATGGAATGCAGATAACTGGGCGGGACACCTAATATGAAATGCAACAAGAGGATTTTATCTCTAACATAGGGATGAAGATACCGACACTAACATATTGTTTCTCATGTGTTCCCTTCCAAGGCGTGTGTTTTCATAGGTTTTCAAGGGGTGCACTCTTTCCACTTTCTGTGTGTTAGAATCCTTCATTAATATTCCTTGGTTTTTTGTGTTGGTCACACCTTTTCTACCAGCAAGGACATATTTCTTGCCTCTCCATGCAACCACATTCAAGGAAATGTCGTACGACCCACTACTGAAACTCATACACCAAACAATTTGAGGTCTAGTTGGGACTTCTTACCTGGGAGATCCCCTGACATGTTGGCAAGTCCAACACCATCAACATAGTCATAGAAGTCAAATATTCACGACAAAGCTCAAATGTCACTATCAATTTTTATAAATATCTCTTCATAACTCAAGTAAAAGGCTTTTGGAAGGATTTAGATTCTAGAGGTCTTTCCTTGGATTCTCTTGTAAGACATAGGAGATAGATCATTATTTGGAGAAGAAAGTTGTGGTTTCATGTTCCACTATTGGATATAGTGTTTCATTCATGTAATATTTTACTTGGGATATTATACTTTTAATCAGAATCTCAATGAGTCGACATTCCTTCATACATGTATCATAGATGTAGCGGGACTATTCTGGTTATGTTTATGTTATATGCTTCCTTATTTACATACTAAGGTAATGAACTAACTTATTTCTTAGCTATGGATATTATTGAATGAATGCTGTTATGCTTTAACGATTTTTGTTTACTATGTGGACTAATCTGTAGGTATTTAGCAAGTCTTATTCTTTATTCTCAAGTCCCCCTTTAGGATAGTACGATTACTTTTTTAAAAAGTGGCTTGTTTCCCTCACCAGACGTGGAAGTCTCCCTCATATACCTTACATTGGATGTCTCACAATGCTTACATCCTTGTTGCCCCAAAGTAGTGTGCGTTCTCTTGTATTCATTGGTACCAAAGGCATATATTTAAATCATTCCAATGTTGATCAGACCATATGACTGGATAGGACTCTTACACCAAATAGTGTGAGGTCTAATTGGCACTTCACATCGGCGATATTCACTTACAATGTTTGGGTTATCCACTACCATCAAAAAAGCCTAAATAGGTTTAAAAACCACTTCCTCAAATGAAGAAGGCTTTGAATCAATGAGCTATGTCATGAGAGCCATGTAACTAGTTGTTGTAGTGGCTACAACCACCATGGAAAATTTTAGGGGCTAATGTTCGGCCAATGGGCTAATTTTCCATGATTTTTCCACAAAAAAGATTCACCAATTTCCAACTTTTATAAAAGATGATTCACCCAAATTTTAGAATATAAAATTGTTTTACCTTAAAAATCGCCAACAATATATAGAGACTATATATAGAATCATTATAAATTTGAATAATTTTATGAATGTGTCAATAAAAATTTTATATTTTGCATATTAGGGATTAGTGAGATTCGCTAATGTTTTTAAACTTCAAGAAAATTTTCCATCCTTAAAATTTCATTAACAACCACCCTCGAAATTTTTTCCCTCGCTTTGTTTTGGAGCCTCCCTCCTAGAAATCTTAGCAACCATCTTGTTATTCTCAGGTACTTGTGTTTCTTTCGATTTTAACTTTCCCTTAACAACTTGTGTTCACTTACTTGTTTTTTCGACTAACCACAAGCTGACCCGACATTTGGTTCACGACCGCTCTTGTACTATTTGGGAAAACTGCACCATCGTAGAGGGTAGCTACCTTGCACTCAGGAATTATCCAGAGCAACCCAACAGCTGCCCTGAACTCAGAAATGCATAGAGCAGGCCAACCAGCATTTCTCTCCAAAAATGCGCAGAGCATGCCAGCCAACACTGTTCTTCGGAGATGCACAAAGCAGGCCAACAACCTTGCTCTAGAAAATTGTGCAGAGCTCACTAGCCATCCTTGGCCTCTCAACCTAGAAACAACGCAGAAGTTTTCCCTTAGTTGTTATCCATTTCATGTGCCAGTAGGTTCCCCGGTTCCCTTGAGAACAACACAATTCTTCCTTGCATGCATGACATATTTTAGGGATCTATTTTTAGTAGCTTGGAGTTACATGCAAAGTTGATTTTAGAAACTTCCTGCCAAGCATCGATTTTTCCTATATTTGTGACATGCGTGTCATAAACCTCGAATCTAAGAAATCTATTTAAAAGATGCCCCAGAGTTCATTCTTCACATTCAATCTTAGAGCTCTGGAATTAACAAGGAATATAGGAACCTTCGATACAATTGACACAACTTTTCCGGATAAGTTTTGATTTTCATATCTTTTGCTGCTTTTTCTGTCACTTTTGTTTTCTTGCCTTGTTTGGTTGTTGTTTTCGTTGTTTTATTGAACGACCGCTGGAATTTCAATGTATTTTTAACTTGTAGAAGTGTTGTTTTAATTTTTTCATTACATTTCCTTAGTATCGCATGCATAACCCTATTTTTGCATTAACTGTAATTGTTGGGGTGATTCTCTTCATGAGCTTCATTTTTTTCCCATTTGAATGACTTCTACACTTTCTTGGATTGCATGCATGTATATTCACTCAGATTTGCACTAGATTTTCACACTCATGTAGTCCCTCTCGTTTTCTAGTTTCCCTTGGGCACATTTGGGCTACCTTGGCCTAGATCTTTCTTCTCCCAGTATGCACTACGCATTCCTGGAAGTCAAGGCTCTACCTTGCCTCCAGGAATTGCACATAGGCTACGCACATTGGCTCCCAATTATACTCTACATAGTTCTGGGAGGCATTGTCCCAGTCCTACCCACTAGAACTATGCAATGCGCAGTTCTAGTCAACAACTAGGTTGACTGAACTGTGAATTGCGCAGTTCCAGTCCTCAGTTAGCCTCTCTGGATTGTGCATTGAACAGTTGCAATCATCAAAATGCTTCACTGGTAGCTAGGAATGTAGAATGCGCAATTCCAGCTGAGAGACTCCCAGCCTCTTAGTGTCAATGTTATACAATCTTACCCAATAGTCACCCAGTTTGCCACATCATTGATTTCTGAGTTGCCTTATGTTTTCAGCTAACATTGGCTTTCCATGAGTGTATTCTCTGTCTCTAGGTACAACAAGTGCTGAGTAGCTCCTCATTAGTTCAGTTAACATGGCCTCTAAGAAAGTTGGATCAAAGGACACAATTGAAAGTAGTACTAGAGATGTGGTTGATCAGTCGTCTATGATCTTGCTCGTTTATATAGACACACACCTGTTCATTGAGAAATACATCAAGATCACATCGAAATACATCAACATTATATTCACAAGAATATTTTAGGAGAATGGAGGACCCACAGGTCTATGTCAACATTCATAAATCATGATTGTACAAGGTTGCATGCATGTATCCCACGTTCCCATGCGCAGATGTGATCCACTAGACTGTCTCACGCACTGATCCTGAGATAATGATACTGATAAGTTTCAGTGGAGTAGAGCTTTCTACCTTCAAGGGAAAAGATTATTATCAGATATATCAATTTCCGTAGCCAGTGAAAAAGATTGATGCACCATTATACACTCCCAACAACAGTGTGAACACAAGAGACATCTTGAAGCATTGGGTAAGGAAGCCATCAAAGTCTAGGATGGCACCCAACTATATCTATAAGACAAAGAAACTCAAGAAGTCTTACCAACTCTTGGTCATCTTTTCATGTCACTTGTATGGCCAAGAGAGTATGGAGACCTTCCACAGAGTTGGGTTTTTATGTTGTTTCAGCTAGCCACTAAAGGAAAACCTTTCAACTAGTCCGACATGTTGGATCTTCAGCTAAAAATGCATGTATCAAGTGCCCAGAGTCCACCCAAGGATCAACAAGCAAGATTCTTTATGTCCACCTACCTGTTCGATGCAATTTGTTTCTATCAATAGTTTACTAGCATGGGTTGGGCATGGACACCTTCATAGAATGTTGTGAATGTATATTGTAAGTTTCATTCAGGATGCAGCTACCGAGGAGTCATGGCTAGTCTATCTTACCACTTCATCTCCACTCTATACATGATGATCTTTGAAAAGGATCCACCTTGCATGTCCCAAGCAACAATGGAGGCATTGCTAAACATTGCATATTGGTGTGCCTCACCCAATGGCACCTTCATTAGTATGTACAGCATGGAGAATGCTCTGCATTTGTTGTCGAAATTTTCCATGGACAAGCTAGTCATGCAGAAGGTTGCATATCACATCTCGACAGGGTTATGAGATGGATTACATAGGAGGAAGAAGGCACCATGGCCTATTCTTCCTTTGTAGATTGGGTTGCAAGCAATCTAGTGTTTGAAAGAAGTGGATGTTGAGGTCGAGGATTTAAATAAGTTTCATTTCAGCGCCAAGAGCTTCAATGCATATGATCCACATGTCTTATGCAAGGACCACTGTTTGAGAGTGTACTATCTTTGGATCCACGGGGTGTGTAATTGGCTAGAGGAAGACCCTTCAAGATATTTCTATAACTCTTCTAGGCTTAATGAACTAGTTGGCATGGAAGTAGAGTAGCTAGCAACACCATAGGGAGAAGTAACAATAGCAATAGCAAGCATCAAACATGTGCAAGACAAAGGCAAGAGGAAGATTTCTGAAAGTATAGAGGCAGACCAAATCTACAAGTTCAAGGAAGATCCACTTATTGAGATAGTAGCTTTGGAGATAGATGCAAAGAGGCGATAGTGCGATAGGAGAGGAGCATAGAAGAGGAGAGATTAGAAAAGATTGGAAGAGATGAAGAGGAATATGGAGGAATTAGAGAAGAATATCAAAGAGGAAAAAGAGTCGCACATAAAAGAGAAGGAAGTGCAACATGAACAGGAATAGGAATAGGAACATGAGGAAGTGCAAGGTGTGCATATATTCCAAACTACGCCGATACAGGTTGAAGACTTAGATCCACTAGAAATGAGAAGCAGGGTCAGTATCCGCAAGAACAAGAACTTGATTAGCAGAATGAACTGATAGTAGAAGAAATGGAAATGGAGATGGAACCGACAGAACAGGCTTAGGACACTAACCTCATGCCAAAAGAAACTGAGGTCACCCCACAGGCTTCACCATCTCCAACATTAGAGAATGTCTCAAGTGAACAAGGTGATAGCATTCTCCTTGAGGATAATCCAAGAACATACATGTACAACATAGATCTTGATGAATCAAATCACAGAGTTGTACAGGCACACATAGCACACATCCCAAATGAGCATACATCACCTGTGCACTTTGAATAATGGGTGATTATGTTAGATGTGCGAAGACATCCAATTTCCTTCGTTGATGCTACAAAGGCTTATGCCAAAGCCACAAGCTCAAGTGTGAAGTTATTGATAGTAGAAAATAAGTGCATGGCTAAGGAATTATAGGCATCCAGGCAGAGAGAGGAACAATCAATAGGATCTTCCAGAGCAAAGATGAAGAAAGAGATACTTGCTAAAGTATTGACTCTTGAGATAGTCATCCAGAGGCTATATGACAGGTTCATCACCATGCACAAGGAAATTATCCATCTACATGGTCATCAACAGCACTACAACAAGATAGCGCGAACACTCATAGATATACATTTCAATGTTGATCATGTACAAACATGGACAATGGCGTACAAGGAACCCCTGCTTCACTTGCGCAAGCTGATGATGCCACAAGTAGATTATGAAAAATCACACATCTGGAGTCTTATATGGAACTATGAGGAACTCCCTCTACTCATCATCAATATTGAGGCTTCATATGCATGATTGTTTAGGAGTTTGGATGTGGTGGTGAGAAAGTATGGCACCCTGTCAATTGGAACACTCACCGAAGCCAAAGAGAAGAACCAAGTCCCACTAGATCTCAACGTGTACTTTGATAAGTTGATGCACATGGCCACCAGTGCAGATATGAAGATTAATGTAGAGAATAGGCAGAGATATGTTGTTGGTCCGGTCATGTTTAGGACAAATCTACGCATGTTACAGGATGAGTTGGACAGAGGTTCCAAATCAGTATACCTAGAAATGATGAAGGTAAGAGTTCACTTCCAGAAAGACATCATCAAATAGTAGATGAACACCATTGCGCAATACCAAGCTTGGAATCAGTTCGTCACTGAGGATCACAGAGATGATATTAATGAGCTAGTCTTTCTACAATCATTTGAGTCTTAGTGGTGTCTTGTTTGGCCGACTCAAGCCTATTTTTATCCCACGTGGGTATATGTGGAAAATATATTATTATTGTAAACATGATGTAAAGTGAACTTCCGAGTGTAATTAGTGGAATGCAAACAGTTATATGTAATGTAAAGAGTTATGTAATGAACTTGAAGAGTCATGAGGGTAGTCCAAGGGTCACAAAGGGGAATTTCAAGGGTCACCCCACCCTTTGTTATAAATAGAACCTCATAACTCATAGCCCAGGTTTTTGGTAGCCAATATTTTTCTATGCATTACTTAGAGATAGGCTTGGAGAGTATTGTGATGAGCCTTGGCTTCTCCACAATGCAGAGTGAGTACATCTCGTGAGTACATCTCTTTGGAGGAGCAAGCAGTGTTGATTCTAACGTTCCACTATTGGGGATAGTGGCTGTCATGGTTGTATGTATGCATAGAAATTTCACTTTATATATAATATAATAGAGCCATCATGTCTTCATGTTTAAAATGGCAACCAGAAATGCTAAATATAGAAGTTCTAAATTTAGTACTGCTATAAATAGCATTTCGGGATAGCTTCCTATTTTAGTCAGTCCATAAACTAAAATAGAGAAGTAAAATTCAAATTTGATCTTAGCAGTTGTTTGTAAAATAATCAATTAATTCATCTTGAGTTAATTAGTTAAGGAAAATCAAACATGAAGTCTATGTGGGGACATGCAATAGTTTCTCCATTAATTGAGGAATTTTTCCATCAGTTAAAGAGATAAGGGTGAGTTGTAATATTGAGTTGTAATTAGTTGGCTGAATTAACTGAGTCAAGTCCAGTTAGATTAATTCAAATAGTTTGTTGAATTAATGTGAGTTCAATTAGTTAATGCATGCATGCATGTAACTGTTGCACTTCAAATAACTGAATATTCTCTCATAAATAACTCATGCATGTCAGTTCAGAAAGAGACCCAGTTGAGATCAGATGGAGGCGAAGTGTACTATCAGTTGCTAGAATATTCCATTGTGAATATCCCTTACATGAAGAAGGAATTTTTTCGTTGACGATTACGCAGTTACTTCTTCAGGTTTTGTGAGTGTGATGAGGCCAATTCACACATGTGGCTTCAATGGACCCCAAGAAAAACTATGCAAGGAAATAGGAGGCTTGGAGGGCTTGAGGAGGACATATACAATATCTATTCAGTCTGTGAGATGTATTGTTTGACTGCATAGAGAGCAAGATAGCTTAAGAGCTGATTCTTTTTATAACTTGAACAAGGTTTCCACTTGTATGATAATACAAAGATTGGGGTTTTAGGCTGAGGCTTTCCCCGAGTTATATCTTCTGTGTTATGTGTGATTGATTTCTCATTCTCAGTTATATGTGTTCTCTTGATCTTGGTCAATTCGATTAAGCTTCCGCAAAGTGTTGTAGAAGTAGATCTTGTATTTTGTTTTAGTATATTGCATAATCTATTGATCTACACTAGGAATTTCTACATGTTATCAGAGCAAAGGTGATCAAGGTGAAGAACAGTATACAAGAAGGAGAAGTTCGAAGTTTGAGGTTCCTGAATATAGAAATCGAGTTCTTGTCACATCTCAATTTCACCAATGGCGTTCAGCAGTTTAAGACTCAAATATGCCCTTGATGGTAGCTCAAACTATATAGCTTGGAAGGATCGCATGGAGGCAATATTAAAGGCTAATGGTCTAAAGGACTTCATTGATCAAGAAGTCCCCAAGCTGACTGATGCTACTCAACTGGCAGAATGGAAGAAATGTGTGGCTAGAGCAAGGAGAATCCTCCTGGAGGGAGTTCAAGACCACATTGTCTTGAGCCTCCATGGGAAGTTGACACCATTTTCGATGTGGAAAACATTGAAAGTTCTATATCAGAATAGCAACGATCAAAGGGAACTGGCGCTGAAAGACAAGCTTTGTAAGATCATGTGTGAAAAGGGTGACATGATCTCTACATATCTAAACAAGCTTGCCACCTGTAGGGATGAGCTTGGAAGTGTAGGGATCACGACTTTAATGATGACATGGTGAGTCTTGAACTCCTCAATCTTCCTAAGAGTTGGCATAGCTACCAAGACTCGATGAATGGAAGAGAAAAATTTCCAGATTGGGAACGACTTTGGTCGGATATGATGCAGGAGGAAATAAGAAGAAGCACCAAAGATGTATCCTCATCGAAGCAAGATGATGAGGAAAATCTAGCCTTAGTGAGTAAGGCGAGGAAAGGGTAAGGGAAGGTGTCTCATCCTAAATCCAGTTCTTCCCATGGTGGGAAGAATATTGACAAATCGAAAGTGTGATGCTTTCATTATCATGAAGTGGGCCATTATGCTACGAATTATCCACAAAAGAATTCCAAGAAGGGTTCCTCGAAAGGATCTAATGGTGAGGCACTGACCTCATAGTTTGAGTTGGATTTCTCACTTATCTCATGCATGGTTTCATCCATGGTGGGATGTGTGTGGTTCTTTGATATCAGTGCTTCCTTCCACACGTCAGGTGACAAGAATCTTTTCAATACCTTGGGGGAGAAGGATCTCCAGATGCGGATCGAGATGGGCGATGATGGAAAGTATCGTGTTTCAAGTGAAGGTATGATTGTGTTTCAGAGGGAGCATGGAGCTCCCATCACCCCGAATAATTTAATTTATGTACCAGGTCTGAAGAAGAATCATGTGGTTGTCGCTATGCTAGAAGATAAAGGCTATGATGTAGTCTTTAGTAAAGGAAAGGTATTCCTAAGGCATATTGGTACTCAACAGACAAAGTGAATAGGGATTCGAGTTAAGAATCTCTACAAGTTGGAGGTAGATGATTGTGCTTCTTTGAGTTCCACAATTGAGATGGCGTAGAGCCAAGACGTTGGCGAGCTATGGCATAGAATACTGGGCCACTTGTATCATTGAGCCCTGAATATCTGTAGGTTTTAACCCTGTACAGAAATTACCTGCATACGAATTCTAAAACAAAGAAAATAAACAATGCTAGAGCATAACACATAAAACAAATATGCACAGAGATTTTCCCCTGGATTCCAAAACCGGGGCTACCAGCTTGATTTTTCATTATGTTCCTTTCAATGATACAATACATATTTATACATGTCGAAGCATCCAATACCATGCACCGAAAACCATCGCTTCCAAAACCATGGACCAAAAACCATAGGTAGGTTCACCCAACCTAACATAGGGTCCAAAAAATATTTCTTGTGACGCTGCCCCAGACCCCGTAGAGGGGGGCTACCCGCCCCCCTCAAACCCCCCGGACAGGGGGGGCTGTCGCTCCCCTGTGACCCCCCCGCTATGCAATCGGTAGAACAAAGGGTAGGCTCTACCCCCCATCTAACCCCCTAGTTCACTACGTAGTTTAGTCGTGGAAAGAATAGAACACAACCCAACAATCTCCCACTTGTTGTTTTCTTTCCATAGGAGAGTTTAGTCATTTTTCCAGCCCTGAAACGCCCATTTTTTCTCTACACCAAGAGAACTTCTTAGAGCTCACATATTTTGTCAATGCATCTGCAGTATTCTTCAAAGTGTCCACCTTTACTAGCAACACCTTTTTGTCTTCTATCATATCCCTCACAAAGTGATACTGAACATCAATGTGCTTTGTATTTGAATGATAAGCAGGGTTCTTTGCCAAGAAAATTGCACTTTGGCTGTCACAGTCTATCCTTGTAGCTCCCTATACTAACCCCATACTTGAACACAATCTCTGCAACCAAACTGCTTCCTTGCTTGCATGAGTGGCTGCCATGTATTCTGCCTCTATAGTTAATAGTGCCACTACAGATTGTTTCTTACTCATCCAATTGACTGCACCTCCAAATAGGTTAAACACATACCCACTTGTAGATCTTCTCTTATCTAGATCTCCAACCCAGTCTGCATCAACAAAGCCACGAATATCCAACACTCTGTCCAATCCTGGTCTTCCTTGGTAGCACAAACCATAATCACTAGTGCCACGCAAATACCTGAAAACCCACTTCACTGCTGTCTAGTGCTCCTTCCCTAGATTTGACATAAACCTGCTCAATACTCCCATTGCATGTGCAATGTCTGGTCTAGTATAGACCATTGCATACATCAAGCTACTAACTGCACTTGCATATGGAACACGGGACATGTCCTCTTCCTCTTCTTGTTTCTTGGGACACAGTTCAGCAGATAACCTCACGCCTACAAGAATAGGAACCTTCACCGGTTTACTATCCTGCATATTAAACCTCTGCAGTATTGTCTCGACATACTTCCTCTAGTTTAACAAGATCTTCCTCTTTGCCCGACCTCTTTTAATTTCCATGCCCAAAATATAGTTTGCAGCACCGAGATCTTTCATGTCGAATTTGGAGGACAATTGGGTCTTCAAATCCTGATAATTTCTTTGTCATTTCCAACCAACAACATATCATCCACATACAAGACCAAATAAATAACACGGTCACCAATTAATTTAAAATACACACAATGATCCGCTTTGCTTCTGGTGAAGCCAAGTCCCCGTATAAATGTATCAAATTTCTGATACCACATCCTTGGTGACTGTTTTAACCCATACAGAGACTTCTTTAACTTGCATACCAGTTCTTTCTTACCCTTCACCACAAAGCCTTCAGGTTACTTCATGTAGATTTCCTCTTCCAGATCCCCGTGAAGAAATTTTGTCTTCACATCCATCTGTTCTACCTCAAAATCAAAAGCAGCAGCAACAACTAAAAGTAATATAATAGAATTTACCTTGGCAACAGGAGAAAAAATATCACCAAAATCAATTCCCGACACCTGGCAATAACCTTTTTCTACCAACTGAGCTTTGTATTTCTCCACTTTTCCTTCTGCATTTGTCTTCTTTTTGAACACCCATTTGCTGCCAATGATTTTCCTTCCAACTGACAACTCCACCAGATCCCAAGCCTCATTTTTGTGCAAATATGCCATTTCATTAACCATGGCCTCTCTCCAGAGTTTTCCATCCTCTGAATCCATTGCTTCCTTCACAGTTTTGGGATCATCATTAGTAACAGACAAAGAAAAATTTGAACAGAAACTAGATGGACTATACCTTTTTGGCTACCTTCTTTCTCGAACTGATCTTCTCACAATGGGAGTTTGTGGCTCTTCATATTCTGATTCCTCCTCTGTTGTAGAGTCTGGTTCTTCCTCCTTTAGCTCAAAATCTATCTTCCTAGGTTCCTTTTGTTGGACTTCATGTTTAATAACATCTTTCACCTCTCTGAACACCACATCTCAGATATACACAACCTTCCGTGTGACTGGGTTCCAAAGCTTATAACCCTTTAAACCATCCTTATACCCAATAAAGATGCACTTTTCAGATTTACTATCCAACTTGGTTCATTCTCCTTTGGAACATGTACATATGCATCACATCCAAATACCCTCAAATGTGAAAGAGAGGGTTTCTTACCGGTCCATACTTCTTGTGGAGTCTTATCCTCCAACACTAATGAAGGTGATCTGTTGACCAGGTAACATGTAGTCTACACCACCTCTGCTTAGAATTCATGTCCTAACCCGCACCACTGAGCATGCTTCTTGCCCTTTCTATTAACGTCTTGTTCATTCTTTCTGCAACTCCATTTTGCTCAGGTGTGTATGGAGGAGTCTTCTACCCTGCTATACCACACTTCTTATAGAATTTTTCAAATTCTTTCTTGCAAAACTCTCCACCATTATCTGTCCTCAGCACCTTTATCTTCTTCTCTATCTGGTTTTCCACCAGAGCCTTAAATTCTTTAAATCTGTCAAAGACTTCAGATTTCTTCTTAAGGAAATGTATCCATGTATTCCTTGAGAAGTCATCTATAAATGATAC